>ML800626.1:477010-487515 GCA_009831015.1 Picea engelmannii
AATCTATTTTCCATTCATTTCCTAATTCTTGGGGTTCCCACCACTTTTTTTCTTTGATTTCATTCCCTTCCTTAGTGTTTTCCTTGTTGGGTATGTGTTATATTCTTTGCAAAATTGATCCCATGTATTGTACACTGGTATGGGAGCAAAGGGGGTTTGGGGGGTGCTTAGCACCCTCGATTAAAAAAAAATGGTATGTTTTTGGTGGTTTTTTGTGTCTGTTTTTTGGTGGTTTTTCAACACATGATTTTTTCTAATGGTTTTCTAACTTTGGTTAAGGAATTAGGGTTGTTGACTAATCCAGGTCAATGAATTAGTGGTTTGGATGTCGTGGGATCCTATATGTATATTTTATTGTAAACAATGAAGAAGATACTGAATAAAATATTAGAGGTGCGACTCTAAACAAGTTGTTGGTTTTTCCAGTTTGGGTTTCCAAGGAAAAAAAATCTGTGTAATGTGTGTGTGCCATTGTATCTTTTCTGGTTTATTAAGAACCTGTTTGCAATAATTATTTATATAAGGTTAAAATCTACATTCCTCTCATTCTCATATTTCTCTCCCTTTTACTTCCTTCATTTTCTTTGACTTTTTTCTCCCTACTCTTATTTTCCCTTCCCTCCTTATTCCTTGCTTTGCTAGGAATATTGTAATATTTCTGTATCTAAATTTGTGTAGGTGTTATAATCTACTTCATTTATGTTTTATATCCAATTTTTTTTATTGAAGCAAACATTTCATAAGTTGAAATCTGGATTATTGTTTCCACTATATTATTTTTGGAAAAGCATAAGAAATTGATTCATGCTTCATCCATTGACATTTCATTAATGAGATACATTGAAAATTTTAGGATGGCTTTGCTAGCACACATAATATCATTAATATCACATAGATCTAAAAACTAGCTTGGTCTTGTTATCACACTGATTGTAGCTTGGGAGAATCCCAAAGCAAACAACAAGTGTGTGACACAACTAGGAACACCTATCATTGTTACCTCAATATATGTCCCCTTTGTTTTACTAAAGGACAAGTTCAATACAAGGGATGATTCCAAGTAACCCTACGGGGATTGTGATGGAATATGGAAAGAGATCGAAGAGTGACCCTATAGATAAAATTGAAGAATGGGAACGAGGCTTGGGAAATAATATTGGGAGATGGTGAATTATTGTCAATGTTATGTACCTACAAAACAAAGTTAGACTTGCTCGAAAAAAGACAAGATATGATGATAAAAAAGCCTCAAATCAATGGGTAATCAACAAGAGACTTTGTTGTCCCAAAATTGCAACAGTATGGAAATATATATATCAACAATAAATAAGTTATGACAACTGCAAATTAAACCATCAAAATCTAGTGTATGATGTTGAAAAATAAAGCTAGCAATTAGTAGACAATTCTCTAATATTTAGACCAAGACTTTGATAGAAAAAGAGGGTTGTTATTAAGTGTTATCGCCATATTTTTATAACATCCTTATGGTTGTAGAAATTGTTTTCTATGCAGCAAATTCTGGCCAATTAAATTAACAAGCAATCCACCCAAACAATAGCTCTTAGACAATAGATCAATTATGACAGCTTGCAAGTAAATTATGGTGGTAGAAAAGTGAGTTTAAGAGAGTAATTTTTCTGCAAATCTAATGGTTGTAGATTAATGCTTGTTATAACATATTAGTAAATTGGTAAATAAAGATGCCCTTATGGCACACGATAGCTTAACGCATGTAAAATTAAATTTCAAGCTTGAACAATTCAATTTCCTTGAAATCATGGTTACCTCTAGTTTTCTTGAGGATGAAACTAGATTGACCACCTAATCAACCATACTGACCATGGATGGAACCAGATTGACCAATCCATCAACTAACGACTGGTTGGGAGATATCCTTTGATAACCTTTTGGAAGTTGAAGCTTTTCCAAAAGATAAGAAGCCTCATCCATACGAGGAAAAAGGTGAGAGTGATGATCACCTTCACATAACTTACACGGAAATTTGACGATTCTATTCTTCTTACCAACCTTAACTTCACTGATTGATGGGGTGTCACCAACATGTATAGTAGGGGTTTATGACATGGAAGACAACATTTATAAGACCTTGGGGAGACCAGGGTAATCCCTTAGAAAGTGGTCACTCTTACAAAGTTTGCAAGGGAATTTGGGTTTAGTATTCTTCATTTTAGACTTGTCAACTTTATCAACACTCCAAGTACGATTAACAGTAGCTGGTTGCTTAGATCCAACATGACCTGATGCAGTTGGAGGCTTGGTCTCTTTTTTATTCTTCTACTTCTTCTCCTTTCGTTTCTTCTTCTTCTTATCAACCTGGCTACTCGCTTTACATCTTTCACTAGGAGAAGAAGGAGAAAGGGAAGGAGAAAGGGAAGGAGACCTGACGAGTGAAGAAGGTGAAAGGTCGACATGAGGTTGATTTGTGGGTGGTGTTCTTACGTTCAAATCATTATGTGCATTCGAAGCACTAGGAAAAGTCAAGATCATCGAAGTGGGGAATAACCAAAATGGTAAGTCAACGGTGAGTCCGAGAAGACTCAGTGTGGAAATGCATGGAGGACCAAAGTTTCCAAAATAAGGAAAGGAAAAAGGTTCCCTGAGAAAATGGGTTTCTTTGCTGGTACTCCCAGGAACGGATGCCATTGACAATGACTCGTCGTAATGTTCACTAGGGAAAAAAAATAGCACACACTACAAATCTAAGAAGAAAACAATCAAACAAACCTTCCCACAATGAAACCACTAGTTGGTGATGAAATCCAACATTGTGAGATCAATATAGGAAGGGGTTGGGATAGAGTGGGTGGATTAGTTACATTGGCGACCTACTTAACAGACTTACGCCTTGTTACAAGTTCCCACATGATTTTACCTGTGGTTTACCATCCAAGGAGCACAAGGGAGTTTGAAAAATGTCTGACCCAGGTATTATGAATACTCCCCTTCACCATCACCTTTTGTATTAACCATACAAATGTAAGCCACTAAGGTTACCAACTCACAGTCAGCCTCCAGGCGGGTACAATCGACAGTCTGGATCGAACGTGTGGGATGGATATAAAAGTGTGAAGCTCTTCAAGAGAACTAAAGAAAAGTGGACTATAATACTTCAGAGGACCCCAAACGGATTCAAGATTCACAAAGGTCCGAGACCAACTGAAACCATTAGTTTATCATGAAGAAACCCCAGTATACGATCTTTTCGCTATGTGAGTTAAGCTTCAGAGGGGAAATATGTATTTCTCTCTCGGACACGACCTCGTGTTTAACCCTTGTATGAGAGGGGGATCCTGACTAAGCTTATACAAAAAATTGGATTTACCACTCCCTAGAATAAGATTCTACATTTGTTTGATAGCTTTGGAAATTTATCCTCAAAACCTATTCCAAATCCCTACATTTTTATGCTAATGTAGTTTTGTTACCAGATGATATAAAAGTGTCTGATAAATTTTATAAGCGCTTCATTTTAGGGCCGATGTTTACTCAAGGGTGAAAAAGTGAAACTTATGATGTTTTTGACTGAACAAAAAAAGAATAAAAATAATGAAATGAAAATCTTTTTCTTCAATGAATCCTGCATACGAGATGGAGAAGAGGTTCACATTTCTTTAAAAAAAACACCCAATTCCCAAATGCAATCTTCCAAATGAAATGTCCCTATATACACTACCCAAAAACAAGAATGCAACTATCTTCTTTGTTTCATTCTAATATATAAAGAAAGAAGATGCAAATCCTTTAATGCTTCATTACTTTCAATCAAAATGAAAGATTCGAATGCAGATACAAAAGACACAAAGAAAAAAGGATCTCAAACAAAGAATGCACTCACATGATAATGAGAACTGAAAGAAACAAGTATGATAACTCACTCAATCAAGGACTCGACAATTGAAAAACATTCAAGGGATACAAGAAAGTCCAAACAATGATAGGGAGATAGAGAAATCACTCAACTGTTTTGATAAAAAACACAACAAGAAAAAAAATCAAGGCTAGGTTGTGGTAAGCAAAAGTCTCAAATCATTCAAAGAGGTAGGATTTGAAAAGCATCTTAAGACCAACAAACCTTTGTAGACCTTTTTAATCAGTCAGATAACCAGAAACTTCAGAAGACTCTGACCAAACCAAGAAGAGCCAAGGTGAATCAATATTACAATTTGGAAACGGTTTTATGCTCAAACAAGACAATGAAAAGAGTGATAAAGGGCCATATTATCAACCTAAACAAAGTCACAAGAAAAAGTACAGAATCTGGGAAAAAGACCTCCAACAAAAGGATGAGAAAAACGTGGCAGATTCTTCTGGATCTGCTCAAAACAGGAGAGTATCGCTCCCTAAATAAAAGATATAGAGTGTTATAGCACTCCCTAAGATACCACCGAGAAGCACTAGTCAGATGAATAACGCCTTGGTAGCCACTCCGAGGGAGCGCTAGTACTGTAGATGCTTGAAAATAAACAAAAATGAAAAACACTCAGTAGAGATTGACTTGGTAATTATGAATAATACTTGATGAAATAGAGGGAAGAGGGAAGGATAAAAAAAAAATCATTGACCAATAAATTTGAAACAAGGAAAAGGTTCAGACGATCCAATGAAAGATAAGTCAATGTCCTTCCCCAGTAGAGTCACCAATTTCTGTTACAAAAATATTCCCCTGCGGATAATTGAAATTTCCCTTAGATTATTGACCCCTATACCAATATAGAAAGTTTCATTTGGACACTACCATTTGTGTAAATTCATATTGTCCATCGAAAAAGAGAGAAGCAAGGAAAGTGTGATGTACCTCATTTATGACATTTATCCTAGCCACTCTAATCCGTGAGTTCGTTCTGACTCCCAACGCAAATCAGTACCTGCAATGGATAACACAAGACACACAACTATCTCCTACTTTAATGGAATAAACAAAATAAATTCATCTATGCAAATTAAGACAACCATACACAAGCACATGTAAACATACAATTGAAGGAAATATGCCAAGTATATTAATGAGAACTTAGAAGGGAAAACTTACAATCTTCAGATGGTTTTGCTGCAACCTCTCCAAGTCCTTCTCATCCAACCCTTGATCAAAAGATCCACAATCAAAATAACAATGCTTTATTGATTTATCCTCTTTAGATAAGAGGTTTGATAAGCTCATATCTCTATATCATTGAAAATGTGAGCCCAAATTATATATATTTTCAACACTATCAACCTTGGAAAGACCTCCTTTTATAGGCTTGGGAGGTTCAACCACCATGAGTAGATTTCGAGATAATTGAGGATATGGATCCTTTAGGTTATGATCTGATCTTAGGATAGTGCCATAGGATAACATTCGATCCAAACCAACCTCATCTCTAAGAGCTGGCCCCGAGAA
Source organism: Picea engelmannii (assembly GCA_009831015.1). Taxonomy (NCBI): domain Eukaryota; kingdom Viridiplantae; phylum Streptophyta; class Pinopsida; order Pinales; family Pinaceae; genus Picea; species Picea engelmannii. Next base: position 482,415 of record ML800626.1, read on the forward strand.
AGAGGCGTGATTCTCCATATTTTCCTCTAACAAAAAGTAGCGCTCCCCTATAGTTAGAGACAAAGCGTTGTTTTCCAAAAGTAGTGCTCCCTAAATAAGGTAAGGGGCGTGCTACCCTATGGGTAGGACTCCCCGAACATGGCCAGGGAGGCACTACCATTCAAAAATGCCCCAAAAAAGATCGTTTTTCCAAGTAAAAAGTTTGTTTATGGCCTTGATGAGTTTCTTCCTCCAATATGACTTAGGGATCATGGAAAATGTTCTTTGATGGTTTCAAGGGGTTAAAAACATAGAAACACATAGAAAAGTGGATGCGAAACTTAGTAAGGTGCATACGACACTTGCGACACTTACCAAGGTGCATACGACACTTTTACGACACTTGTGACACTTAGGGTGAGATACTTAAGTGTGGAATTTTAATGTGTAACACTCTTCCATTTACTCTTTTACTTATCCCTCATCCTCCTTCCTTTTCTACTTCCATTACCAAACTGGTGTTTACAATAACTAATTATTTGACAAGTTGACTCTTTCCAATTTTTTCTTAGGGAAATCACATTCTTACTCATAGCGTTTGAAAGATCTTGCATTATAGGGGCGATGATAAATATCATTGGTGGATGAATAAGTAGCATAGATTTCATTGAAAAAGAATACATATCAATACATAGGGAATGTACAATGTGATCGTATAGGCATCGTTCATTGCAAAGCACCGTACAAATGAGAATGTCATCCAATGATGTGGCTTTGACATACAACACTTGTGGGAGGAATTTCTCTACCAAGGTGAAATGTATCGTACTGCATTATCTTCTCTAGTGATTGATCTAACACAATAGTTACAATTGATGATTTTTACAACTTGTCACATTATAACACTTAATTGTCCTTAACAAACTAGAAATTGTGAGAAGCCAAAATGATAGGGAAGTTACGACTTGCTTTGAGAAAACTATTTTCTTGATTTATGTTAATTTTAATATGATAAGTTGTTTGAAATTGTTGATTACTAAACAAAACATCAACACACTACGAATAGTAATGTTATTGGGTAAATTTTATGTATTCTTATTAATTAATAATTTTACTTTTGATTGATCCATTAATAGTTACGAATTCCAACGTCACATTAAGACAATCTACACCTACTTTAATAATAAGAAGATAGATTTGGATATTGTATTTTTCCCAAACAAGAGAAATGCCTTTACTAATTGAATAAGAAATAATCCTCAAATGCTAAGTATTTTTTTATAATAACTTCTCATTTATTTTATAATCATTTTCAATCTCAAGTCGTCAGTAATAGTTATGAATTCCAACGTCACATTAAGACAATCTACACCTACTTTAATAATAAGAAGATAGATTTGGATATTGTATTTTTCCCAAACAAGAGAAATACCTTTACTAATTGAATAAGAAATAATCCTCAAATGCTAAGTGTTTTTTTATAATAACTTCTCATTTATTTTATAATCATTTTCAATCTCAAGTCGTCATAATAATTGAAGCAAATCTCACACTTAAAGCATAATAATTAAATTACCATAATTGTTTTTTTTACATCACTCTTTTTCCACTAAATTAATGGTTATTTACATGCATTATATGTTAATATTTTGGTTTAACAAATTAAATTAAAAATCAATATGTTAGTAATATAAAATATTGATTATATCGTTTCTGTAAAGAGGTATTAGATTGATAATTTACAAAAGATGAAGGAATTTTACTTAGTTACTAGAATAATTTGCATCCACTATTAGTAAGTCTTTTGGTTTGACAAATTTTTTCAATAGAAATTTTCTCAATATATTATATATATAGTGTTTTCATAAACATGTACATTGATTGTAAATACATCCATTCTGAACCATTCCAAATGTGATTCAACAAAACAGTTCTCTTCTAGAATTTTCTTTTTTAAATAACAGATCTGAACAAGTGAACTTCCATATCAAACAGACTAGAAACCTATTTTACTCTAAAGGAAATTAAACCTCCAAATACAACTATACCGAAATCTCCAAAATTATAGAAGAAAAATTAATCACTAACAAAGATGCAAAAAGTGAGAGGGGCCCTCATGACCTTCAATCCATTTATTGTATTAGATCTTCTCTTCTGGAGCATGTAGAGATTTTTTTGATAATGCATCCGCCACCCCATTATCTTCCCTGTAGATATGTGCAAACCTGAGGGTACTGAAATATGTTTCTATTTCCAAGATCCTGTCCTTCCAACCCACTAGAGAGGTGACTTGTAAATTACCCCTACAATTCATCCAATAAATCACAAATTTTGAATCACCAAAGACTTGAAGATGATCAAGGCCCAGTCGGCATGCCAAGATTAAGGATGCCCACACACCGAGAACTTCAACCGTTGTATTTGTAACAGGGCCACAATTGAGGGTCCACTTGTAGCTAATGATTTTAGAATTTTTTGATACATCCCCTACCCCACTCAGTAACCCTTTTGCTTAAGCAACACCATCAAACCATCCTACAATAGGTAGAGCATAAACAAGTACCTCTATGATTCTAAGACTCTTCCCTTTCCGAGGACCCAAACCATCAAAGTTCTTCATCATCCCCATAATTTTATGAACAACCCCCTGAATAGAAGGGGTATGTAATTCAAAGATTATCTTGTTTCTTTCCAACCAAATGAACCAACATATCAGTAAAAAAGTTTTACAACTTACTATCAAAATAATTTTTTTAGTAATATAAAATATTGATCATATCCCTTCTATAAAAGGGTTTCACAACTCAATATCAAAATAAAAATGTTAATAATATAAAATATTAATTATATCCCTTCTGTAAAAGGGTATTTGAGAAATAATATACAAAAGACAAAGGACTATCTTGTACTTTTTTACCAGAATAATTTTCTTACATAATATGTTAAAAGTTTTCCCAAGTTAAAAATAAAATCAAAATGTTAGTAATATAAAATATTGATTATATCCTTTTATAAAGTGGTATATGATATATAATATACAAAAGACAAATAATTCAAATAATTTTGTTGTACTTTGTTACTATAATAAAATAGAAGATAAAATACATCTATTAGAGATGTTATAGTTTTCAAAGCAGTTAAAAAAAATACTATCCCTTGCATGACTCTAAGGAATAATTTTTTTAAGGCACACCTAACATGAAAATAAATGAATGTAGGGACTTATCCCATTTATGTGCATTTATATGGATTACATTATGATATATTCCTTTTGGAACCTGGGAAATACCAACTTGTTTGTATTATATTCTATGGATTGCATTTGTTTAGGTGTTTTGTTTGTTGGTTTCAAGATTATGGAATCATTTCATTGTGACACAACGTTTTAATTTGTAGTGTTTAGGTGTTTTGTTTGTTTGTTTCAAGATTATGGAATCATTTCAATTGAGACACAACATTTTAATTTATATGGAATTAAGGAATAACATAGTGCTCCTCATCCCACTTAATCCAAGAAAGGACAAGGGATTTGTTTGTTCTTTTCAAGATAATGGAATCATTTCACTTAGGAGACAACATGCTAGTTTGTAGGGGATCAAGGAAGCATAGTGCTCTTTATCCCACTTTGTTAGAGAAAGGACTAAGGGGCTTGTATAGAGAATTATGTCAAACATTATTTTACCCGTATTCATGTTTCATGAAATAATTTTTTTCACATATCTACATGTTTGAGAATTTATTTTATGCATAATTATTGTGATGCTTATGGTGGACCAACTTCCATAGACACACAAAAAGATAACTTGAACCCATTGGTCCACCGGGTCATAAAGGAATTTGCCTACCATTAAGCTGGTCACATTGGGTATGTGACTTTGAATTAATGAATGCCATATTGAATTGCTACTTCTATTTTGGTTTTAATGTTGGTTGTTTTCAATTTGAATTAAGTATGCCATGCAATGTACCACTATACAGAAAGTTGTGTAGGAAATAAAAATTATGTAGGGATTTCCTAGACCCAAACTTAATCTCACTACTACAAATTTTGGCAATATCATGAATGCCATATTGAATACAATTTTAACACCTCCTTTTGATATATATGCTAATACTATCAATTATTTTCTTGCACATTACTTAATTCCCTATATTTTACTTACTATGTACATGGACACTGATCCACACCTCCAATATCCCATTGCTAAGTGGGTAAAGAAGGAATATCTATGGATTTATTCTTTCATTGTTGGGAATGAAATATGTGGATTTGATTGTATTTATATAATGTGTGTAGTTGGTACTAGGGCTTCTTTGGAGTGTAATCATGACAAGGCACAATGATACGTTGTTTTTTGTACGTATAAGTGTTTGAGAATGGGGTACCATGTTCATACATAGTGGCACAATTCATAGATAGCATTTATATTTTTAGGAATTGTCTGGGACACACCATAATTGCAAAAATACACAAAGGTAATAAATAATATAGGTATGTAGCTATTTATTTCAATATGCTTGTAGTTATTCATTTCGATACACTTTTAACTTGTTATCTTTCTTTGATGTAAGTTTTTAGTACCATTGACCTACTTTTGTGGTCATTTGTTAGAAATTGATAAATTAACTGATCTTATCTTATCTTATGTATCGACACTAATAGATGTAAAGAAATTGACAATTACACATTCTTTGGGTCAACTCCCAACATTCTCAAATAGAAGGTGATTTTCAAATTTAATTAATATAATCTCATTTATTATGCTAATATACTATCTTAATATATGTCATCATTAATATGATTTTCTCTTATTGCATACAAATAAATGAGTGATGAAAAATTAAAGTATACCCCAAGGAATGGTTACAAAATAATGGTGGAATATTTACATCCCATGCTCGAGGTAATTAATTGTTAATTGTGTTTATTTTTTAAATTTATATATAGTTGGAATTATTCATTCAATCATAGAATATATTATATTCTTGAGATTCCTTTTATATTCTTTAATATATTATTCATTGCTCTCATGATGTGAAAATCACTGAATTCTAGTGGGGTATTGTGTTTATATATACATAGTTTTCTCTCATGATTAATATGTTATAAAATATACTTATA
>ML800627.1:0-64666 GCA_009831015.1 Picea engelmannii
CTTTGTCCATCATTTATGATCGCAACTCTCAATTTCTCAATCTCTCTTGGAAATCATTATGGAACCTTTTAGGTTGTCAATTACTCTTTCTACATTTTTTCAACCCCAAACAAATGGTCAAATTGAAGTAGTTAGTTGCAACTTCATTCCTTATTACTACATATATCATCAACAAAGCATGATTTATAGGAATGAATTCTAGCTAGTGTGCATCACATGGGGTTCTTGTCTTTCTAGATTCCTTTTGATTATTTTTATATTTTCACAAAACAAGATTAAATTTGCAAAATCCACCAACTACCTAGCATAATGTTTTCATTCATTTCAAAGTAGGTCTTTGAACTCAAGTTCCTTCAACCAATGTGAATTGAGCTTAAAAGGACATGTGGTTTTTGGAGTAATATCCCCCACTTGTAGGAAAATAGGGACATGGTCAAAGGGACCTGCTTCTCCTATCCATGTACTAATTATATTTATATTGACAACAAGTTGTTCAACCACATGTTCGCTACGCAAATTTGTTGTGCAAGTGTTGAAGAACTCAGTTGCACAGTGAACTGCATCCACACATTGCGTAATTGTGACAGGATAGCTATATCATCATCCAAATAGACCTCAAAGAATATCCACCTATACTAGATCACCTATAATGACTTCAGAGCTCGATGGCATGAATACAGAGAGTTAGATGTCTTGTTTGTCTATCTCATAGGAATTTTACGTTCAAATTTTGCTAGATTCCAAGACTTTTTCTCATGGCTCACAAGGCTTGACTAGGCTCACAGAGGTTGTATGTTCCCCCTAAATTTTTCACTAGTCTGTCTATGCTCACAGAGGTTGAACATTCCCTTTAGATTTTTCATTAGAATTACATATCGAATTTTGTCTTAGACTTACAAGGTTTCTTCCTTTACCTTAGCTAGACTCACAAGATCATATAGCATCTCATTTTTCTTGACTCTTGGTTTCACTCACAGAGGTTGTACTATCCCCTAGATTTTGTTATTACCTCACAAGACTAGTTGATTCTCCAAATCACCTTGGCTAGCCTCAGGGTGTCACACATGGCCTCTCATTGGAGAATGATTGTTGATGCTGCCAAATTTAACATATATCAGGACATGTTCACATTGTAGTCAAAGAAAAATTACAAAACAAAGACCTTGGGTTGTAACAACCATTGCCAATTCCCTTCATGTATTTTTTTAGTTTTTATCCTACCAACCAATGCAAACATGATTGAATATTTGAAGTACTATACAAATTATCGAAGAAGCTAGTATTCGTAACTTTCCACAACACTATTGGTGCCTCTAAAGTTTTCAAACTCTTATTTTAACTTGTATGGAGTAATTTTATGTTACCTTTGGCCATCATTTATTATCGCAACTCTCAATTTCTCAATCGCTTTTGGAAATCATTATGAAACCTTTTAATTTATCAATTACTCTTTTATACATTTTTTCAACCCTAGATAAATGGTCAAATTGAAGTAGTTAGTTGCAACTTCATTCATGCTTACTACATCTATCATCAACAAATAATGAGGTATATGCATGAGGTCTAGGAAGTGTGCAACACATGGGGATCTTTTCTTTCTAGATTCCTTTTGATTCTTTTTATATTTTCACAAAGCAAGAGAAACTTTGCAAAATCCACCAACTACCTAGCATAATGTTTTCATTCATTTCAAACTAGGTCTCTAAACTCAAGTTCCTTCAACCAATGGGAATTGAGCTTAAAAGGACATGTGGTTTTTGGATTAATATCCCCCACTTGTAGGAAAATAGGGACATGGTCAAAAGGCCCTGTTTCTCCTATCCATGTACTAATTATATCTATATTGACAACAAGTTGTTCAACCACAAGTTCATTGCACAAGTGTTGAAGAACTCAGTTGCATAGTGAACTACATCCATGCGCTACACAACTGTGACATGGAATCTAGATCATCATCCAAATCGACCTCAAAGCATATCCATCTGTACTAGATCACCCATAACGACTTCAAATCTTGACGACATGAATATAGAGAGTTAGATGTATTATTTTTCTAGCTTATAGGAATTTTACGTTCAACCTAACTTTTGCTAGATGCCCTGAATTTTTCTTATGGCTCACATGGCATGAATAGGCTCACATAGTTTGTACGTTCCCCCTGACTTTTGCACTAGTTTGTTTATTTTCACAGTGGTTGAGCGTTCCCCTTGGATGTTTCATTAGACTTACATATCGACTTGTGTCTTAGACTTACAAGATTTCTTCCTTTACCTTGTCTAGACTCACAATATCATATAGCATCTCGTTCATCTTGACTCTTGGTTTGACTCACATAGGTTGTACATTCCCACTAGATTTTGTTAATACCTCACAGGACTTGTTGATTCTCCAAACATCCTTGGCAAGCCTCAGGGTGGCCCACATGGCCTCTCATTAGAGAATGATTGTAGATGCTACTAAATTTAACATATATCAGGACATATTCACATTGTAGTCAAAGAAAAATTACAAACAAAGAGATTGGGTTGTAGCAACCATTTCCAATTCCCTTCATGGATTTTGTTAGTGGTTATCCTACCACCGAATGCAAACATGATTAAATATTTGAAGTACTATACAAATTCTTGAAGAAGCTAGTATTTGTAACTTGCCACAACACTATTGGTGCCTCTAAAGTTGTCAAACTCTTATTTTAACCTATATGGAGTAATTTTAACTTACCTTTGGCCATAATTTATGATAACAACTCTCAATTTCTCAATCGCTTTTGTAAATCATTATGGAACCTTTTAGGTTGTCAATTACTCTTTTCTACATTTTTTCAACCCTGGAGAAATGGTCAAATTGAAGTAGTTAGTTGCAACTTCATTCATGCTTACTACATCTATCATCAACAAAGCATGAGGTATAAGCATGAGGTATAGGCATGAGTTCTAGGAAGTGTGCAGTGCATGGAGTTATTGTCTTTCTAGATTCCTTTTGATTCTTTTTATATTTTTACAAAACAAGAGCAACTTTGCAAAATCCACCAACTACCTAGCATAACACTTTCATTCATTTCAAACTAGGTCTTTGAACTCAAGTTCCTTCAACCAATGTGAATTGAGATTAAAAGGACATGTGGTTTTCGGAGTAATATCCCCGACTTGTAGGAAAATAGGGACATAGTCAAAGGGTCTTGCTTCTCATATCCATGTACTAATTATATCTATATTGAAAACAAGTTGTTCAACCACAATTTTTCTATGCAAAGTCATTGTGCAAGTGATTGTACATGTTGTGTCATTGTGACAGGGAAGCCATATCATAATCCAAATCGAACTCAAAGCATATCCACCTATATCATATCACCCATAACGAATTCAGAGATCGATGGCACGAATATAGAGAGTTAGATGTCTTATTTGTATATCTCATAGGAATTTTACGTCGACCTAACTTTTTCTATGTGCCCTAACCTTTTCTCATGGCTCACATGGCTTGACTAGGTTCACAGAGTTTGTAAATTCCCCCTAAATTTTTCACTAGTATGTCTATGCTCATAGAGGTTGAATGTTCCCCCTAGATTTTGCATTAGACTTGCATATAGACTTTTGTCTTAGACTTACAAGGTTTCTTCCTTTACCTTGGATAGAATCACAAGATCATATAGCATCTCATTCATCTTGACTCTTGGTTTGAATTACAAAGGTTGTACATTCCCCCAGGTTTTTTTTAATACCTCACAGGACTGGTTGATTCTCCAAATCCCCCCTAGCTATCCTCAGGGTGGACCACATGGCCTCTCATTGGAGAATGACTATCGATGTTGCCAAATTTAACATATATCAGGACATGTTCACATTGTAGTCAAAGAAAACTTACAAACAAAGAGATTGGGTTGTAACAATCATTGCCAATTCCCTTCATGGATTTTGTTAGTGGTTATCCTACCACCCAATGCAAACATGATTGATTCTTTGAAGTACTATAAAAATTATCGAAGAAGCTAGTATTTGTAACTTTCCACAATACTATTGGTTCCTCTAAAGTTGTCAAACTCTTATTTTAACCTGTATGGAGTAATTTTATCTTACCTTTTTCCATCACTTATGATCGCAACTCTCAATTTCTCAATCACTTTTGGAAATCATTGTGGAACCTTTTAGGTTGTCAATTACTCTTTTCTACATTTTTCAACCCCACACAAATGGTCAAATTGAAGTATTAGTTGCAACTTCGTTCATTGTTACTACATATATCACCAACAAAGCATGAGGTCTAGGAAGTGTTCAGTGCATGTGGTTCTTATCTTTCTAGATTCCTTTTGATTCTTTTTATATTTTCAAAAAACAAGAGTAACTTTGAAAATCCACCAACTACCTAGCATAACATTTTCATTCATTTCAAACTAGGTCTTTTAACTCAAGTTCATTCAACAAATGTGAATTGAGCTTAAAAGGACATGTGGTTTTTGGAGTAATATCCCCCACTTGTAGGAAAATAGGGACATGGTCAAAGGGACCTACTTCTCCTATCCATGTACTAATTATATCTGTATTGACAACAAGTTATTCAACCACAAGTTCGTTGCGCAAGTGTTGAAGAACTCAGTTGCGCAGTGAAATGCATCCACACACTGCGTAATTGTGATAGGGAAGCCAAATCATCATCCAAATCGAACTCAAAGCATATCCACCTATACTAGATCACCCATAATGACTTCATATCTTGATGGCATGAAGATAAAGAGTTAGATGTCTTATTTTTCTAGCTCATAGGAATTTTATGTTCAACCTAAGTTTTTCTAGATACCCTGAACTTTTCTCATGGATCATCGGGCTTGACTAGGATCACAGAGGTTGTACATTCCCCTTTATTTTTCACTAGTATGTCTATGCTCACAGAGGTTGAACGTCCCCCCTATATTTTGCATTAGACTTACATATCGACTGTTGTCTTAGACTTACAAGGTTTCTTCCTTTACCTTGGCTAGACTCACGAGATCAGATAGCATCTCGTTTGTCTTGAATCTTGGTTTGAATCATAGAGGTTGTACATTCTCCCCCCCCCCGGATTTTGTCAATACCTCACACGACTGGTTGATTCTCCAAATCTCCCTAGCAAGCCTTAGGGTGGCCCACATGGCCTCTCATTGGAGAATGAATGTCGATGCTACCAAATTTAACATATATGAGGACATGTTCACATTGTAGTCAAGGAAAACTTACAAACAAAGAGCTTGGGTTATAAAAACCATTGTCAATTCCCTTCATGGATTTTGTTCCTCATAACGTTCTCTTAACATCTTATAGAATTTTATTTTACATATTTTTTTTTTTGGGGGGGGATACATATTATAGAATCACTTTAGTAATCTATCACACTATGAGGAGCGTATCTATGACATCAAAATTTCCCATTAATTGCACTTGGACTCTTCCACTCCCACTTAGGGGATTTTGAACCAATATTTTTTTCTCTCAAAATTAGCATAAAACTAAGTTTGAAATAGAGGACCTTTGATAGAAAACAAAAAAAAAAAATCTTTAATCACTTAGAAGAGTTCCAATGTGGTTAAGTTAATTAGGAGAGGTGATGATTTCATTGTATCATTTTAGATATCTCACTATATTCTTACAATCCTGGATAACGATATATCTGATTCTATTGAATGAAGGTACAACCAAATAGGTACATGTCAAATATTTCTTTCTCGAGTGAGTGAATATTAGGACAAATAGTTGAGGGAAATGTGACTACATCTAGTAGATCATATGATAGATGGACAAGGACCACTAGAGGTGAAAAGGTCAGAAGAAAATTCCGTAGATGCATGGAATTTTTTCTTGCGAAAGGAGGATCATGCTCTTATGATGATGAGAGCATAGGAGACATAGAGGTGCCACTCAAGTATAAGCATATGGTGAAACAATGGGAACCTATGGAACTGCTTCCATTAGACATTGACTTCATTGTCAAAAACAAGACATATCACATTGCACCATCCTCCCTGCATGGCCTGGGGCTATTTTCCATGGATGGAATAATTGTAAAATATAATACAGTAATTGAATTGTTGGATTATGTCAGACCGTGTTACAATTATAATGATTGAATGCAGGTGGTTCGGTACATGCGAAGTATGCGAAGATATGCACTTGCTGCAAATTATATACAGCTAATAAAAAACAATAAAAATAATGGATCCACTATCTATATTGATGGAAGACCTAAAGCTTCAAGTAATATCGCAGGGTTTATAAATAGCACATGACCTAGGATAACAAACAAGAAACCGAATTTCATATATGAGGGATGGGAAGGGAATCAAGTAGTCATGTGCACGATAAAAATGATAGCTCTCGGGGAAGAGTTATTAGTGGATTACCATTTGAATCGAATATAAACATCGACTAATAGTGTGCGGGTACTTATGCAACACCTCCTTAAGAAACCTATATTGATTGCATTATATTTTTTTTATCTTTAACAATGTGTGAAATATTTCATGGTCCCAATTTTATAATAATGTGGGAGGTTGATCATGGAAAAGTGTGAGCTGCAGAACATGTAAATGATTAACAATTTTGATTTACACTTAATGCAAATTTTATTATTTATTTATATAATTTTATTTGTGTGGAAATCAGTTTTTTGTTATCGTTAACAATTTTTTAAATGTTTCGGGGTTCTAATTATATTATAATGTGGAAATATAATCGTGGAAAAGGGGAAACTACAGAACATGTAAACGATTAACAAATTTGACTTTGATTCTACGTGAATTTAATTATTTGTTTATATAATTGTATTTTTGTGACGATTAGTTATTTCATTTGTTTATATAATTGAAATAACATTGATTTTATTGAAATATGTAGTCTACAAGCCATTATGATCATGATTCCCCTGACGAGGAGGAGTTGTATTCATCCCCTCATCTAATGGTAATGATTAAAAAGAAGATCATTAAAGTGAACAAGGAACTTGCTCGATTGTTAGACTGTGCAAATCAAACTCCAGACATCATAGAAAGGACCAATCTGGTTATGACACAACTTAGGACATATCAGGTAATAACCATAATTTAAATTGATTTTTTTTATGTAATGATAAGTTCAATTATGATAGTTTGTTTTTTAACTTTTACATTATATAACGAAAAACATTTTATTTCTTATACAAAGATATTTGGATCTTGTTTAGCCCGATGTCAGTAGTAGTGGCGCTACAGAGATGCCACAAAGTCCTAACACAGGCCATCATACAACTACTAGATTGTTTACTTCTCCATCTTCCACACCATTATATGGAAGTTATGACACGCATCGCTAGACATCAACACAATGTCCAATCTCTAGTAGAGATGGTGACAAAGATGAGGCTGATGATGTGGTTGATATGGCTACATTTCTTGGAGCTAAATGTGTGACCAGCACGAGGACCCTTCTGTGAACATTTTTTGTCAATGATAACAGACTTCCATTAAAACAAATAAGACTCACAGGTAGTTTTTCATATTTTAACTATTTCATGTTGTCCATATCAAACATAAATCATTGATATTATTATTTTTAAATTAATTATCATATATTTTTGTGTGTAGGAAACGACCATTCTTATAGGCACCTGGAGAGAAAGACCTTGTTTATTTTTTGGAAAATCGTACGCACGAGGTGGGATTTACAAAATTCCAACCTCAAAAATGAAATTTTGGATTATCTTGAAGGTCTCTTTGGAGTAGAGACCTTCAATAAAAAAGTGGTATCCTCTGTAGCGGGAAAATATTTCAAATATATGAGGGATGTGTATAGATAAAACTTGGCAGTCAACCCTAGGTATGAGAACCTTCCATAGATTCTAGAGAGGGAGTGGAAGGAACTCATTGATGATGCAAAAGAAAATGAATTAAGAAAAATAGGAGAACAAATAGTTGGTACCCCAAGGTAAATTACAATATTTTGATTTCAATACCTTTAATTTTCTTTAGATCTAAATAAAAGTGTGGTATATAACATACTTGAAACTTTTGATGATAGGTTGTCTGAAACTTCAAAGGAAACTAGAACAAGGATTTCCAAACATGGACAGCACAGGCTAGGCCATGTCGGCTACTTGAGATTACAGTCACAAATCGTAAGATCACAAACATCTTAACAATATTATTTGTATCGCCTTACAAATTTCAGGTAATTGCATCCAATAACATTAAAAATACATAATCTTATGCAATGCAACACAATGACTTTGGAACTGAAACCAGAGAGGAAGACCTCTGAATTGGTTACAAGTATGTCTATAAAGTTGTCGTTGATCATAGGAAAAGCATGGTGCAGACCCCAAGATCCGGTTTGTGGGATAAGGTAAATATAAATCAACCCACATTGACCTTTCATTACTTATAAAATACATAAATGTTTGATATCGTCCATAACTTTAATGTTGTACTTTTTTTTAATCAGGGGAGCAACACTATCAACAAAAACATCAGTACTGGACAACAGTGTGTTGATAGTGCAGCGCAGCCAGAACATCATGGTGTTCTCGAGCAGCCCCATCCCAGTGGAGTGTAGCTCAAAAATGTTGTTGTGACTAAGGCCCACGATGGTAAAATGACTTTATATTAATCATATACTTAAAAAAATTGTACTTGTAAATTGTGTACTTCTAATTTTTATTACTTATACATTTATGGTTTTGTCCTTACAGATTTTTTCATTTCAATGTCAAAGAATGTCATAGTTGAGCCTCCTCGACCTGAAGATCAGTAGTACAGGGTAGTCATTCCAATGATGCCCACTAGTGGACCAGGTAAATAATTACATTGCAGAGGTTTTTTTTAATAATAATAATAATAATAATTTATTTTTAAGGTCACGACTAAGCCACACAAAATTGGTGTATGAGACCCCTTGTTTGTGGGACAAGGGACCCCCTCCGCCCAGTGATTTGACTGATAAATTCTACGGAGGTATACATACCCTACCCCCCCTCTGGATTTGAAATTTGAACTACTTTAATGATATTTAAAAATTAGCCATATAAATTTAGTATTTTTTGTTTTTGTAGGTGGTGGCCCCTCAAATCAACCTTCATGTTGTGGGTACGATACTAGGCGTGCTCGACATGAGATGACTGAAGAAACATATGTTGTTGAAGAGCCCCTGGAAAATGAAGACATGGAGGATGATGACTTACTTAAGAACTAGACTAGAAAACTATAGAAGACTAAAAGAAATGTATGATGTATAATAATTTTATAAGAGAGATCGATGTATATTATATATCTAGTATATTTGGAACATATTTTGGATGATAAATCTCATTTATAAAAACTCTTTTTATGACATATGCCTTTGAATGATAAACCTCATTTATAGCTTTACAATCATTTTTTATCAATTTTGAATATTTTTAATGCACATTTTTTTATAAGAATATAGATTGGGTATTGGGGAATTGAGAGTGATGTGAGGGGGGGCGGCATAGGATATTCCACCTTCACGTGGTTGGCCATGTTCAGTAGAGAAAAAAATTATTGGAGCCGTTTATTCTTGGAGAAAATCTCTCTTGATCCAATGGAGCAACAACATAGTCAATGTTGACTTCGTTGTTGCTCCTTCGTATCGAGGGAGGTTTTCTCCAAGATCATACGACTCCAATAAATAATGTTTGAAACCAAGAAGAGATTATTCAAGTCGTCGCATCTGAGATGCACATTCCTTCTATATATAGTGTTTGTGATATGTGATTCATCATTGTTGAATGCTTACATTTTTAGAATACTAATCACAATGAATTTGTCTACATTTGATCAAGTTGATTAGTTAATTATTAGTATAACTAATTTTTCTTGTAGTCTTGTGTGCACAAGTTTTTGTAGGTTTCATGAGAAGCAATCAAAAATAAGTGAAAGCGCTTCAATTTGTGGATCTACTTCGAACATAGGACCTCAGGTAAGTTCATCATGTTTTCTTTCTCAAAAGTTAGTTACTTTGATCAGATTAGTTATAGATTCTTCGATTATCATTATTATTATTTGTTACATATAAATAAAGTCAACTTGTATGAGTCTCCTCATTAATGATGCCATCCAACCTAATATCCTTCAATATATTCACCTTTATAGATGTCTCCACCACTAACATATAACTAACACATCCATATGTAGGTTGTAAAAGATTCCTTCTTGATGGTTTTACAAATTACTATTGGAATTCCTTGTGAATCCCTTCAACTACATTCCACACCTTCATGTGTGAAACCTTCCTCTATGCATCCTACCCTTGAACCTATTTATTGTGCACCATCCTTAGTTATGCCTTGCCCAACCTTGATTTGGGTTGACCTCCCCCTACATATCTTGTTTGGATCCTTCTCATTGCTACCTCCAACAGATACATCAAATCTAACACATGTTCACACATACTCTCCTTTTGTGCCTAGATGCACAAATGCCTTTTCTCCTATCAACAATGCTCTTGCATCAATTTCTCCTTACCAATAAAAACTTGTGGGCCTAAGTGATTAGAATCTTGAAGTTAAAATACATGTGATGTAAAGGAAATTTTTGTAAATGTCATCTCAAATGGCCTCACCAATCTCCTTGATTGGTTGAAGATTAGGGGTATAAATGGAGAACTTGTAAATGGAAATAAATAAAAATATGCACTTATAACCTAGAGATATGTTGAACTCCTGCGTAACAATAGCTATCACCTTTGACAGTCTTGATTGTTATTATTCAATGTTTGAGGAGCTCAAAGAGCAAGGTAAGGTATCTATCTATTAGTGAGTTGAAAACCCTATGGGTAGGGAATTCCTTTCCTTGAGTGATAGAAAAAGTTGTACTAATGGGATATTAATGGGTTTTTACTATTCATCCCCTTTTGGTGGGATAATGATTTGGAAAGTGTTATGGATCATTGAGTTCCTATGAGTTGATGAACTAGGGAATCAAATATTTATAAGTTGTTAATGCAAGCCTCCCAAGGCATAGTGAGAACATGGGTATCTAGATAACATGACCTTTGAGCCATGATCTTAGCTAGCTCAAAATTAGATGTATTTTAACTCTTAATAGTTTCCTAATAGCATATTATAAATAATTTTTATGATATCCTAATCAATTTTCCACATATGTCTTAGTGCCTCTCTCAACCTTCCTTTATTTTTTAACATGCATTGTCAAAAGGAAAAAGGAAATTGTTGCTATGTCACTCTTGTTTTTAATGGGATAAAAAGGGGATGAAAAACTAATTGTTTATTACTTTAATATATAAAAATAGTTTTTAACTATGAATTCCTTCATTTCCATATAAAGGGATAAAAAGGGGATGAAAATGTGGAAAACATAGGTATTACCAATATTTGGCTAATTGTTTCAGGGGAAATTTGAGATCATATTTCAATCTACTTATATTCTCTTGGATCTGACATCATTGAATGATAGCATGAGTACCCATAGACGTCTAAAGGTCATTCAGGAAAGAGATTGCCTCCTCTAAGTTAGAGGTGTACAAGTATTTATTTATTTATTTATTTTGATACAATCTATTTGGTTGTTTCTAATATTTTAATATTTTCATAATCAATGTCAAATTGGAGGGTCGACGTTCATTTTAAATAGAGGCTTGCTCATTTTTCTCCTTATTTTTATTTCATCTTTCACGTATAATTTTTTTAAAACTTTGAGGCAAGGCGAGGTAAAACTTGTAAATTGTTATTTGAAGCTTGCTCATTTTTCTTCATATTTTGATTTCATATTTCACTTGTAAATTTTTGATAACTTTGGGGCAAGGCTAGGTAAAACTAGTCCAACCTCTTTCATAATGTTTCCAATATTTTTGTCATTCTATAAAATCGGACCTCCTCATCTTAGCTGGAATCCTACCCTCTGCTCCTATTTCACCAGACGACCTAGCTCTTGACTGGATCTCTCAGGAGGAAGGTGATTTTCTATGATCCTTGCCCTCTACTTGCTCAGAACTCGAAGGTAGTGGCCTTTTGGCAGAAGGGGCACAAATTTGTGTTGTCATAGATTTTTTCCACAGAATCATGACGTTTTGTCAAGCATCCTCACATGATTTTTCTACCCACTCTAAAGTTTTTATTTCAACTCATTTGGACGTTGAAGAACATAGAGGTTTTCCATAAAAAAGAAGGGTTTCTTCCTCAGATTTTAGACTGGAGGACTCTTGGGATTCTATGGGTTTCCACAGTGCATGAAAAAGACAGAGAAGGAAAGGACTCAAATCCAAAGGGAAAGTTGGAGACCTTGTGCTTGGGGAAGAGATAGGCATGAACAAGGTGGTGTAGCTATCGAATTAGAATGTAGTTGGGAGAGCCAATGGAAGATTTTTTTGCTCTAAAAAGCATTATTTCTTGGACCCAGTTGGTTTGGGAAGAACACCTTGGCTATGCCTCAGAGGTTATTGAATTAAGCAGAAATTGGTTTTCCTTCAATTTCCTCCAACCAGAACATGCTAAATGGGTGTTGGGTAAAAATTGGAGCGTAAATTTTCCACCCCTCTTGCTAAAGAATTGGAGCCCCCTCTTCGATGCAAGTAGGGAGAAACTAGACAAAATCCCTATCTAGTTACGACTCCCATCTCTTCCACTACAGTTCTATTCTTTAGATTATTTTAAGCCATAGGAAATTTCCTGGGTGACTTCCTTGAAGCATACTTATCCTTTGAGGAGACAAAACAAAGAAAAATTGCAAGGATTTTAGTCAATATAAATGTCAAAGAAGGGTTGGAGAGGATAACGACTTAAGCTGGGGGAGTTACACACACACTTAATTATTGGACTATGAAAATGCGATGTCGACGATGCCACCAGTATAGGCATCTGGTCGCAACTTGCCACCATCCCTTAAGAAAAAAAGGAGGAACTTTTTACAGAGAAAAAATAAAGTCTTCAACTCAAGCTAATAGCAGCAAGAAAGTTTTTTGTGAAGAAAAGGAAGCATATCTTACTACGAAACCAATACCCTCCATAGAATCCTCAAAGGACAAAGAACAGAAGGATTTCACTCCACAAACTAAAAGATTTGCGGAGGAAGGATTGGAGAAACAAATCCTTACCACTCTGCATATAGGAAGATCAAGGTCTCTGGTCTTGGGTAATCCTCTACTTTCCTCTCCTCCCACTACAGTTTTAATTAAAAATTTGATTGTAGAGGGAAATGAGTGGTTGGAGGCTCTGAAAAACTTGTCTTTAAACAATGTCTCTCGGACCTTTCCTAAGTCTTTCTCAGATTGAAACAAGGATTATTCCCTCCTGGACCCCCCGCCCCCCCTAAGCATCTTTTCCTTATCGAAGAACCCTCCTCTTCCTCCTCCGTATCAAATGATTCTTCTTCTACCTACTATTTCTTCAGATCACAAAAAAGAGTCCCTTCCAAAGGTGGACTGGGAAAGGAGGAAATATCCTCCCTGAACAGGGGAGGATGAGGGAGACAGTCCATGTTTTAAAAATATCAATCAAAGGCTAGGATTGACCTTCTGGATGGAAAACAACAATCTATCAAATGGACACTTTGAGCATCGAAGCCTCGAGGCAAGGTTCTGGGATGAATATTATGGATTTCAATTGTAGGGGTTTGGTGGGTGCCCTAAAAAGGGTGATTGTTACAGAACACCTGGATGTGTTACTCCTACAAGAAATAATGGGAGTATGTGAAGAGGTAAATTCAAGCCTGGAACTACTCCTATCTAGGTGGAATTTTATTACAGTGGACGGTATGGGTAGATTTGGAGGACTATCCACTGGTTGGAAGTCACATAACATTCAAGTCATTAACACTTGGGTCTTGGATTCTGGACTTGGGATCATGGTTTTGAACCCAGAATTCAAGGATGTTATACATATCCTAAACATTTATGGACCCTATTAGAACAGAAAACCATTTTGGGACTCTCTTCTCTCAAAATCTTTCTTCAAAGAGATGCTAATTTTAGGGGGATATTTAAATCTCTCCCTGGGACCTTCATAAGTTTGGGGGGATAGCACCAGGCCTGACCCTCTGGCATATTTTTTCTGTCATAAATTTGTGGAGTGTAGACTAACAGATATTGATCCTATACTTCTCAATCCTACATGGAAAAACAACAAGGTCAGAATCGGAGGTGTGGAAAAAAGACTCAACCAGTTCTTGATAAATGACTTTCTTTTGGACAAACATTTAACCTTTAAGCAGTGGATTGGTTTTGGAGGCATGTCAGACCACTATCTAATTTTCTTGGAATTTAGACAGGGTTCTAAGAATCCAACCATTCCCTTTAAATTTAACAAAACCTGGATTGAAGATGATTCCTTCTTAGAATTGATAAAGGAACATTGGATCCCCTTCAGACATGATTTACCCTAGTTTGCAGTTGTCCAATTTACAGAAAATCTGAAAAGAATCAAAGATGTGGTAAAACCCTGGGCTTTCCAAAAAAGGAAAAATGAGGAAAATAAATTAAAAGAAATCGATTATGAGTTACAAATATTCTTGGAATAAGAAGCGGAAATTTTGGCCACAATAGAGTAAAAAATCAAACTACTTCATCTGGAGAAAAGGAGAATTAAACTACTCAAGGAGAAGGAATAATCTTGGAGATTAAAAGGTAGAGATATATGGCTGGAGAGTGGAGATGAAAACACAAATTTCTTCCAATATTTTGCCAAAGGAAGAAAAAACATCAATACTATTTGGCAATTGAAGGACCAGGCAGGAAACTTGGAAACAAATTTTGAAGGAATGTCAAAACTAGGGAAAAATTATTTTCAAAATCTCTTGAAAGAAGAAACCCAAGTTTCTATAGAAGAATTAGTCCAAGAGACACATTTTTTCCCATATTTGTTGAGGAAGCAGATAATCGGCTCCTGATGGAAGAAGTTACAGAAAAAGAGCTCCTAGAAGTGCTTCATAGTTTTCAAAAAGATAAAAGCCCAGGCCCAAATGGATGGACTATTGAATTATTCATGGGTTGTTATGAGATTGTAGGAACTAATTTGTTGAAGATGGTTGAGGACAAAATAACTTCAGGCCGAATTCCACGGAGACTTAACTCAACTTTCCTTGCACTTATCCCAAATACGGATAACCCTGAGACTCTGGATGACTTCATACCAATCTCTCTTTGTAACCATGCCTATAAAATCATCTCGAAAGTAATTGCTAGAAGGATTAAAATAATCCTATCTAAAAATATTTCAGAACAATAGTTTGGCTTTCTGGAAGGGAGACAAATCCATGAAGCCATAGGTATAGCACAAGAATTTCTTCACAGTATGAAGAGAAGAAGTCTAAAAGAAGCAGTGTTAAATATCAATATCTCAAAATCCTATGATAGAGTAAGTTGTTTGCATATCTAGTTATTACTTACTCACCTAGGGTTTGATGTTCCTTTCATTAATTAGGTTATGAACTATGTTTCTACAAACTCCTTTGTGGTCTTAATTAATGGCTTGGATTCTCCTTTCTTTACCTCATAAAGAGGCCTCCGACAAGGGCTTCCTTTTTCACCACTTATCTTCCTCCTAGTAGTGTAAGGACTCGACATAGCAATATCTCATGCAAAGAGTGCTAACACCTTATCCGGAATCAAAATCTCACCTATACTATTTCTCACACACCTCCTTTTTGTGGATGATGTATTAATTTTCAGTGGAGGTTCCAGAAGGGAAGTTGAGGTCTTAAGGAACATCCTTTCTCTTTTCTCAAAAGAAATAAGGATGCAAATCAATGACAAGAAATCGTCGCTCTCTACATACCTCCTAACTAAAGAAGAAGAGCAAGCCCATAGTTTATTTTTCCCGTAAATACTTTAGATGATAGGCTAAAGTACTTGGGTTTCATTCTAAAACCCAATGATTACAGAAAATAAGATTGGAAATGGCTGCTGAAGAAAATGGACAAAAGAATAAATAATTGGAGTTATCAGTGGCTTTCACGAACAGGGAGATTGGTTTTGGTGAAATCAGTTTTGGAAGCTATCCTGGTTTATTGGATGTCCCTTTTCTTGGATCCCTAAAGGAATCCTGGAAGCAGAAAGAAAACTCACCTCAAAATTCCTTTGGAGTGGAAAAAAAAAAAAACTCATGTAATTCTTTGGGTCCACTGGGTTAAAATTGTCATCCCAAAGGCAATGGGAGGATGGGGTCTGAAAAATATCTTTCTCTTATCCAAATCTTTGGCTGCTAAGGGAGGATGGCACATTATAAATTACTCCAGTCTCTGGACAAATGTCATTATCCAAAAGTATATAGAACCAGTCCCACTGGAGTTTTGGATAAGAAGTCCAAAAAAATCCAAAAAGGGGGCCCCAGTGATCTGGAAAGCCATTCAAGACGCCTTTCCACTTATTGAAAATGGTTTAGCATGGAAACTCAGTAATGGTGATTGTTTCATATTAGGGAAAGACCCTTGGCCAGGAAGCTAAGGTAAACACATACTTTTTGAGCAACTAATACATCAGTTACATTCCTTGGGATTTACTCATTTAAACACTATGGAGGACCCATGCCTCTCCACCTATGGTCATAGGGATGGACATATCCAAACAGACTGGGCCTTAGTGAAGAATAAAATCTTGAACTGGGAATTTATATTTACAATTTAAATTCCTCATAGATTAGACTCACGGAAAACAAAGATGAATTTATTTTGGATCCAACCCCCTCAGGGAATCATTCCCCAAAACTGGGTTATCTAAAATATAACTTAGATTTAGGCCTCCGCGAGCCTTTTTGGTGGTGGAGGAAACTATGGAAGGTAAAAATTCTGACAAAAACTAGACTATTTATGTGGAATGTGTTAGCTCCCAAAATGAACCCGTCCCTATGGTCGCATTTTGTGGTGGATGTCATGGCTATTGGTAGTTTTCTCAAATTGATTTTGAGTTTTTCTAGCTGCAAGACTTAGGTTTTGATTTTTGTCTTAGAAATAAGGTGACCTGTAAAAGTCTTCTCTTCAAAATTTTCATAAAATGTTTTCAACAGCTAACGTGTGCTTAAAAGATGGTGGTTAGATGGTGAAAGTGGCAACTTTCAACAACTAAGGAACATTTCTCACAGGTCGTTAACTGGTGAAAGCGGGGATTTTCAAACATCCAAAGAGCGTTTTTCACGGGGTGCACGCCGGTGAAAGTGGTGACTTTTAACAGCTAAGGAGTATTTCTCACGAGTTGTGCGCTGCTGAAAGTGGTGAGTTTCAACAGCTAAGGAGCATTTTCCATGGGCCGTTAGTTGGTGAAAGCAGGAATGAAATGCGTTTTATCCACATTTTCAAAAAATCTAATGATGATACGATCATCCCACATCATGCAAATCCAGAATGATGCGCTGGTGAAAGTGGATAATCATGAGACTCGAGTTTTCACGTCGAAATAGGATTTCAAAGCGGATCTTGTTCAGTGACGCATGCTTCACACTCATGGCGTCAGAAATGGAAAATTCGAATCCATTATCGTAGGTACAGGAGTTGAACTACCCGACTGACAACATCAAATCGGTTCATCGCTTCCCCAACACGCATCGTTCACGAATGTTTGTTAAATTTCTAATGTTGAAAGACAGAGTCGAGTGCTTTCACCAGTGCAAGACCTCATCCTGAATAGCAGTTTGTAGTGATTGGTGCGCAGAGTGGTTTCAGGTTTTGATTTGCAGATGGCGAGGAGACGCAGCGGTTCATTACTGAGAAAAGAGTTGGACATCCTATCTTTCCTACAGACGCATCCAAAAGTACAAAAACACTTTTCAAATGCAGGTTGTATTGAATTTGTTGAGAGGCTGCAGAATGGTTGTCACCAGTCAACAACAGAAGCTTTTGCTAAAACATTCGACGGGAATAAGGCTCGCGTTGGGTCCTTGGAGATCATTGTAGATGAAGCTTCCATTACTGCAGTGACCAACCTACCAAGATCAGGTCAGAGTTGGTTCAAAACTACCACCACCAAAAACTTAAATTTCAGAGCTTATTTGAAGGAAGAGTTTAGGAATAATGCATGGAAAAAGAGCATGCCAGTTTCCCATTTAGAAGATGAGTGGCAGGATCTGTTTAAGGGCATCCAACTCTACATAACCTCGGAGGGCAGGTATGAAAAACTCATGATTTATCATTTCAAGCTCCTAGACCATTTCACAGGTAAAACTCTCCTCAATTTATCTTTTTTCTTACACAAGAGCTTAACTAAGGTTTGTAAAAAGATCAGGGTTCAACCCCTAAGCATGAAGAACACCCTGTGCCACTTTGGCCTTATGAAATTGATCATTCTGGAGGATCTAAGACAAAAGGGAAGGAGCTGGAAGAATTTTCTATTTTGGGAGGGCTTTGAGACTCAAACACAACCCGTGAATGAACAGGGGAAAGGTGGTAAGAAGCAGTTGACTCCTCAAAGCAGTTCGAGGAAGAGGAGGACCCTTCCAGGACCTCCAGAAGATAGAATCTCTGGTGTGAAATCTCACAGGTCAAAGAAAAAGATGAATTTTGAGACTACTACAGAGAAGCCTACAGAACAACCTACAGAGAAGAGAACAAACATATTAAACCTACCCTACATAGACTCAGAACCAGAGCAAGAAGATGAGAGCCCTATCATCAAAAGTCCTGAACATTCAATTGAGTTTGCACATAATTATGAGACCTTTACTCACACTGAGGAAGGAGAAACTTCAAAGATCACTAAGTCGGAGAAAACACAGAAAATCAAACATCTTAAAGAGGTAATCGCTCAGCAGGAGGTCTTAGAAAGGGTAATCAAAGAAAGATACAAGAAACTATCTGAGAATTTTTCAAAAACCAACGCTGCATTTGAAAGACTAGCTTAGGAAAGTGTCAAGGAAAAGAAGAGGAAACAGAAAATTACCAAAGACTATAACAGTCTATGGTGGCTGGCAAAGCGCCTTAAAAGAAAAATCAGAAGATTGAAGAAAAAGCAAAAGCAAAATTCCCACCCAGACTTGAAAGTGCTTGCTCAGGTTCTTGTAAACATGCAAGGGGAGAAATCAGAGACACATTGAGTTTTTGATAAAATCACAGTTTTGAAGGTGAAAACTCATTTTGGGTGCAGACAGGGCTTTCACCAGTGCACAACGTATTTTTGCGACCAGTTAGCTGGTGAAAGGCAGTGCTTTCACCAACTAACCAGCGAAATATAAAGCGAGTTAGCTGGTGAAAGCAGGAAAATCATTTTTGGAAGCCAAGGATAGAACAGGTCATTTTTCACAGGTTATAAAAGAGTTCTAGAGTATCAGGGGGATAACAACTTGCTTGCAAAGGACTCGGCATCAGAGGTTCGAGGGAATTTTGGGAACCACATGCTAAACAAATTTCCTCAAGTATCGACTATGAACGTTGAAGAAATCCAACTGTCAAGAAAGGTGCCTTGCCATGTTTCATTACATCATAGATTCCAGGAGCTGAAGGATACAGATTGTGAGTTTTTGAGATTGAAGACAATTCGAATGATAGTTTAGTTATCAAGCCTTTATTATCAAGTTGTTTAGTTAGATTTGAATTTCTATTTTTAAACACAGATCCATGTTTTTAGGATCTGTAAAACTGATTGTAAGAGGCTATAAATGCCTATTTTTTCTAAGAGACAAGGGTTCAAACTGGGAGATATTTTGTGCCACTGTATAGACTCTTTTTGTAGAAATAAAGTTCAGTTTCCTTTCGTTTTCAATATCAGAGTTGTCCATCTTTCCTTTTATGTACTTTGTTTCAGTTTATTTTAGTTCATGAAGACTGTTATCTCTTTATTGAGCTCATAGACTTGAAATTAAATGATTCCTCTCTATCTTGCATTAAGCCCTACATTCACTTGTATTTGGCAATCAAGAATAGTGTTCTTCATCCCCCCTTTCAAATTACTTGATCTGATTATTGTTTCCTGAAAGCACTGTTTCTTTAGATGTGTGATGAGTGGTTTATTTCATTAATCATTAAAGACCCCATTGTTCCAAGCATATATACACATTATTTCTAAGTTACCAAGCATCCTTAGCCTACAACCCTAAGGAGTTTCTTGGAGTGATAACAAATTGGCGCCATTGCCGGGGATATGAAATTCGAGTTCTACTTTCCTGGGATACGACACAGAGCTGATCTTTGATGATAGAAAAAGATTAGACATTTTCAGTTGGTTGTAATCATCTATCTGGCGACTCCACAAGTTCATCCTGGCTCCTAAGAGGATCAGTACTAGGGCGAATCCTCAAGAATCACTGATCACACCAGTGTCCAATCTAGAATTAATTCTCAGAAATGGAAAGACAATTCAAGGTCAAACTTCAAGATCAAATACAGAAGATAATCCTCTTTTCAGTTATGGAAAATCTACTACAGAAAAATTTGAGTTCTTTTCACAGAACATTGATGAAAAAACAACAGTAAATACTGTAGAAGAACAAATTCTTTTTGATCAACAGAAAAATCCTAGTGATGATAAATTGATAGACTTTAATTTGATTGAAAAAACATCTAAGACTTTAGAAAGAAGCCACAGTTCTTCTTCCCTTGATTCTTTCCACTCTCAGCAACAAGAAGATCACTTGAACATTTATACTAGTCTCCTTGGTGTTGAACATCTCCTCCAAGAGCTATCTGCTAAAGGTGAAGGAAATTTAGCTGGACAACTTGCAAATTTTTACAGAGCCTCTTATCAGACCTCTTTCCCATTAGAAGATTCACCTCTTTCACATTCCTCAAGTGTTGAATATTTGAAAAAGAAACTATCATTTTCCCCACCCTTGATAGTCATGGCTGCACCACCTCCTTTGACTAAGATGCAACAAATCCTAGCTGCTAGGTATGCACCACTCATATTTCCAAACCCAGTATCATCCATGCCAATGGGAGACTATCAGAAGTATATGCCCAAATTCACAGGTGAAGGCGATGTGTCTACTGAAGAACATATTGAGGCTTTTTACATTTATGTTGAAAACCTTAATATTGAAGAAGAAGATGTTTGGACACGAGTCTTTGTCCAAAGCCTAGATGGCCATGCTAGGAAATGGTTCAAAGAACTCCCTGCTGGTTCCATTTCCGGAATCGAGCAATTAGATGAGACATTTCTGAAACATTGGGGTGACAGAAGAGATTTTTTCTACTACATCACAAAATTCAGAAACTTGAGGAAACAAAGTAGTGAGTCAGTCTCTGATTTCACTAAGAGGTTTAACCGGATGTATGGAAAAATACCAGCTGAGATAAAACCGTCAGATGCTTCTGCCAAGATCACATATTCTAATGCTTTTGACTCAGATTTTTGTTTACTGTTGAGAGAAATGAGGTCACCAACATTATCTCTCATGCAGGATGCTTCCCTTGAGGTGGAATCAAATATTCTAGCCTCCCAGAAGTGGAAAGGAGATTCTGATAGAAGAAGACCAAAGAATGAGGCTTCATCTTCATCAAGTGTTGATCCAAAACTTGATAAAATGGCCAAGATGCTAGAGTCTCTAACCTCTAAGATATCTAAGCTCAAGATCGAAAATAAACAGCCTGTGGAGGGAAGAGGCACTTATGATTCTGCAGGTAGAAATCCGAATCAAAATCCCAACAACTTCAGAAGAAATAATCAGCCAACTCAGATCTTGCAAAGAGAAAAGAATCCTACTAAAGATCAGAGAATAAAAGTCCCCCTTCAAAATGTTGTGATGGACGAAGACGATGGTGAAGATCAATAAGGTGGAGAAGGGAACATTCATTGTGTTGGAGAAGAGACAGGGAAATCTTATCTAACACAACAAGACTATGAGGAATCATTGATCACTAAACAGACAGAAGATAATCTTATTGATGATGGAATTTTCACAACAGAAGATAGGAATAGATATAACCTCCGATCTAAATCTGATACTGCTCAACAAGATGCACCGGCCTCTTCTGAAAAGAGCACATCCCCTGTTAAGCAAAAAGATCAAATATCAAAAAATCAGCAAGCAAATCCTTCAAAGGTGAAAGCATCAGCTCCTCCCAAGAAGATTGATGCCCCTGTCAAGCATCAAACTCCAGAAAGTCAACCTCTTGTTGAACAGAAAAGAAATCAGGAAACCCCTTCAAATCAGGTAAAGGTTTCTGATAAAGCTTCTGATAAAGTTCCATATTCTTTTAATTTTGAGGCTGAAATACAAAAGATTAAAATTCCTATTCCTCTAGTCGAGCTGATGAAAAATGAAATGTTCAAAAGGGATATCCTCAAAACTCTAGATCCCCAATCTGTATCCCTTTTTGCTGATATCCTCAACATATATGATGATAATCCAACCATTACTTTGGTTCAAATGATAGAAGACAGAGATGAAAGTTGTCCTCCCTTTTACATCTCTTTAAATATTCATGAGAAAACATTGCATAACTGTTTGTTGGACTCCGGTGCTTCGCACAATTTGATGCCAAAGGCAGTCATGGATGAGCTTGGGCTGGAGATCACCAAGTCTTATCATGACCTTTTCTCTTTTGATTCTCGAAAAGTCAAATGTCTTGGGATGATTAAGGATTTGGCTGTAACCTTAACCCAAGCATCAATGAAGACTATGGTGATGGATATAATGGTGGCCGACATACCTCCTAAATTTGGATGTCTACTATCAAGATTGTGGATGAAGAGACTAGGTGGCACTCTTCAGATGGATCTCTCCTACGCTATTATCCATGTTTTTGGAGGGGTGAACAGAAGGCTATACAGGGAATCTCAGTTGGCACATGTAATCAGTGACGAGAAAAATCCATCCAATCATCCTATCTATTTGGTCGACACGGGTATGGCATCTTGTATTTTGCAAATTGATGATTCATTACCTAATACATTGCTGCTCAGAAAGCCCACAGATCAGACCACATTTCATCCCACAGAAAAAGCATAAGACGATCTTTGGACCATGTTCTTTGACATCGCTTGCACTAAAGAATCAACAGAAGCAAGAGTGGTATTGATTTCCCCTTCTAAGAAAACTTCTCATTTGTCCTTTAAACTCGATTTTAAAGTGACTAATAATATTGTTGAGTATGAGGCACTACTTTTGGGGCTGAATGCAGCGAAAGAGAGGAGCATTAAAAAATTGCAGGTGTTTGGAGATGTAGATTTGATTATCCAGTAGGTGAATAAGTCCTTTCAAACGAAGCATGTCAAGCTGAAGGCATACAAAGATGAAGTGTTGAAGGCAATTCACGATTTTGCAGATTTTAAAATTTCATATGTACCTAGAGCGATGAATGAATTGCCTGATTCATTAGTTGTGTCTACTTGTGCATTCATACCCCCTCTACCTCATAAATTAACTTACAAAATTCAAGTCAAATATAGGCCCTCTCTCCCTGATAATGTAAAATTTTGGAAGGTTTTTTAGGACGATGCTAAACTCACTAGATTTCTTGCAGTGATAGATGAGTTTGCAGATCTGCAGATCGATCAGGAGAATGAACATGACAATGAAATTGAGAAGCCATAATTTAGAAGCAAAATCGCAGCACATGAAATAGTTCATCTGTCTACCAACATAATTCCTAAAGTTTTTGTCCCGTTGTAAAGGTTGTTCGATAACAATGATGTGGCTGTCAAATTGCAAAGTGGGGAAAAAGATTCAGAAGTTTTGCAGTATAATTTCGCTAGTGAGAAAGATCCTAAACATGTCAACTTAGCCTCACATTTGACTGAAAAACAAAGGGTTGATTATGGAGAATTGCTAAAGGAGTTTGCGGACATCTTCGCTTGGCAGTATGATGACTTGAAGACTTTTGACACAGAGGTGATTCAGCATAAGATTCCCTTGAATAAAGACACCAAACCATTCAGGCAGAAGCTTATATCCTTCAACCCTTTGTTGTTGCCTACAATGGAAAGGGAAATTAAAAAACTGTTGGATGCCCACATCATCATTCCCCTCAGATATTCAAAATGGATTGCGAATCTCGTACCGGTCAGGAAGAAGAACGGGGAGATCAGACTCTGCGTCGACTTCAAAAATTTGAATAAGTGCTCTAGGAAGGACAACTACCCTCTGCCCAAAATGGAGCATATTCTGCAGAAGGTGTCGGGATCAAAGGTGATGTCTTTTATTGATGGGTTTTTCGAATACAACCAGATTGTTGTCCATCCAGACGATAAATAAAATAATCCTTTTACCACTCCATGGGGTACGTTTATGTACGAGAAGATGCCCTTTGGATTGATGAATGCAGGAGCGACATTCCAAAGGGCAATGGACATTGCTTTCGTTGGAGAGAAAGATAAATTTGTCCTGATTTATCTCGATGATATCACCGTTTTCTCAAGCAGCCATGAAATTCATTTGTAGCACTTAAAAAGGACATTTCTGAAATGTCAAAGGTATGGCATTTCTCTTAATCCCAAAAAATCAAATTTTGCACTTAAGGAAGGGAAATTACTTGGGCATATTGTTTCAGTTGATGGGGTAAAAATTGACCCAAAGAGGGTAGAAGCAATTAAAAATTTGTCTCTTCCTAGATCAAAGAAGGACATTCAGTCTTTCCTTGGGACTATTAACTTTGTCAGAAGGTTTATAGTAAATTTCGTTGAACTCACAAAGCATATCACTACTATGTTAAGAAAGGACTCCAAGGTAAAATGGACTGAAGCAGCCAGACACTCATTCAATGCCATCAAGGAAGCCATCACAACAGCCCCTGTTTTGATTAGCCCCAATTTCTCCAAGGTATTTTACATTTTTTCATTTGCTTCGAGTGATACAATCGCAGCAGTACTCTTGCAGAAAAATGCTGATGATCAGGAGCAGCCAATTTCCTTCTTCAGCAAGGTCTTGAGGGATGCAAAGGTAAAGTATGAATTGTTGGAGAAACAAACATATGCACTTGTCAAGTCATTGAAAGATTTCAGAGTTTACATTCTTCAGGCAAAGGTAATAGATTTCGTTCCTTCCAGTTCAGTTAAAGATGTGCTTTTCCAACCCGAAATAGATGGAAAAAGGAGTAAGTGGATAGCAAGGTGGATTGAATTCAATGTTGAAATCAAACCAGCAAAACTTGTGAAGGGTCAGGGTCTTGCCAAACTTCTGGCAGAGGAAAATTGCAGGCTGCTTGAAATTAATTTGATGAGTATTAATGCAGAAAATGTTCAGTCTTCAGAGAATAAGGAAGGTGAGGAAATGCAGGTCTCATCTCACTTAGCTGATTGAAAATGGTACAACCATATTATTTATTTTCTGCAAACTTTATCAGTCCCATCAGATTTGACAAAAACTCAAAGAAGGGCTTTGAAACTCAAAGACATAAATTTCTTCATCAATGACAACTTGTTGTTCTAGAAAAATCCCATAGGTTTATTGTTGAGGTGCGTAAACCAAGAAGAAGCAGCTAAGGTCATGATTGAATTTCATAATAGTGAATGCAGGGGACATCACTATTGGAAAACCACTGCACATAAAATCTTAAGATCTGGTTACTACTGGCCATCCTTATTTTCAGATGTGTATGAGTTTGTGAGAACATGTGACAAGTGTCAAAGATTCGAAGGTAAACAACAACTAAAGTCTCTTCCCCTCAAACCTATAGTGGTCACAGGGCCTTTCCAGTAGTGGGGCCTGGACTTCATAGGTGAAATTCATCCACCTTCTAGTGGTCAGCACCGGTGGATCCTTGTTTCCACCGATTACTTTACAAAGTGGATTGAGGCTATTCCCACCTGGAATGCCAATCATACTGTCATCATAAATT
The DNA here is from genome assembly GCA_009831015.1 of Picea engelmannii. Taxonomy (NCBI): domain Eukaryota; kingdom Viridiplantae; phylum Streptophyta; class Pinopsida; order Pinales; family Pinaceae; genus Picea; species Picea engelmannii. Next base: position 25,673 of record ML800627.1, read on the forward strand.
TTCTGCAAGAAAACATATTTGCCAGATTTGGCTACCCTAAGAGAATAGTCACTGATAACGTTGCTGCATTCAAAGATAAACACTTGGTGAAATTGTGTGAAGAGCTAGGAATTCAGCTGGTACATTCCACAACTTACTATCTGCAAGGGAATGGCTTAGTTGAGTCATCCAACAAGAGTTTTTTCAGAATTATAAAGAAGCTTCTTGAACAAAATGCCAGAGGTTGGGATTCCAAACTGGAGTTTGCTTTGTGGGCTGACAGGGTTACATGTAAGAAATCAATTGGTACATCTCCTTTCAAGTTGGTATATGGTACTGAAGCCATATTTCATGTTCAACTTGCATTGCCGATTGCAAAGTTCTTACAAGAAACTAATTCTGAACCAAGTGATTTGACCAGGAGAATTCATAATTTGGTATAACTATAGCAAGATAGAGAGCATCTCTTGGAAAAAGAAGAATTGCGTCAAGAAAGAATCAAAGAAACTTTCGACAAGAAAGTCAAATCAAATGTCTTCAAAACAGGGTATTTATTCCTAAAGTGGGATGCAGCAAGGAAGGAGAAGGGGAAACACGAAAAATTTGAGGCTCTCTGGACAGGTCCTTTTGTCATAACAGTGGTGCAGCAGAACAACACCTTTGTTCTCCAAACTCTTTCAGGCGAGGAAGTAGTAGGTGGCCCTTTCAACGGGCACTTCCTGAAGATCTATTTCTCATAAGGCTTCCTTTGAAGCCCTATTCTACTTGTACATATTCTTTTTCAGTTCTTTTTTCTTTATTTTTGTCATTTCAATAACTCCATGCCCAATGGTACTAGCAAAACTATTTTTCAAATTTCTATTTTAAGTTGTAATAAGGCTATTGAGTCTAGCTAGGTTCTTGGTCACCTCACAGGGAGATGCCCATCCCAGTTGGAGCCAAATGTTAGCTCCCAAAATGAACCCATCCCTATGGTCGCATTTTGTGGTGGATAGCATGGCTATTGGTAGTTTTCTCAAATTGATTTTGAGTTTTTCTAGCTGCAAGACTTAGGTTTTGATTTTTGTCTTAGAAATAAGACAACCTATAAAAGTCTTCTCTTCAAATTTTTCATAAAATGTTTTCAACAGCTAACGCGTGCTTAAAATATGGTGGTTAGCTGGTGAAAGTGGCAACTTTCAACAGCTAAGGAACATTTCTCACAGGTCGTTAGCTGGTGAAAGCGGGGATTTTCAAACATCCAAAGAATGTTTTTCACGAGGTGCACGCCGGTGAAAGTGGTGACTTTCAACAGCTAAGGAGTATTTCTCACGAATTGTGCGCTGCTGAAAGTGGTGAGTTTCAACAGCTAAGGAGCGTTTTCCACGGGCTGTTAGCTGGTGAAAGCAGGAATCACATGTGTTTTATCCACGTTTTCAAAAAATCTAATGATGATACGATCATCCCACGTCATGCAAATCTAGAATGATGCGCTGGTGAAAGTGGATAATCATGAGACTCGGGTTTGCACGTCGAAATAGGATTTCAAAGAGGATCTTGTTCAGTGATGCATGCTTCACACTCATGGTGTTGGAAATGGAAAATTTGAATCCATTATCGCAGGTACAGGAGCTTTACTACCTGGATGACAACATCAAATCGGTTCATCGCTTCCCCAACACGCATCGTTCATGAATGTTTGTTAAATTTCTAATGTTGAAAGATAGAGCCGAGTGCTTTCACCAGTGCAAGACCTCAGCCCAAATAGCAGTTTGCAGTGATTGGGGAGCAGAGTGGTTTCAGGTTTTGAGTTGCAGATGGCGAGGAGACGTAGCGGTTCATTACTGAGAAAAGAGTTGGACAGCCTATATTTCCTACAGACGCATCCAGAAGTACATAAACACTTTTCAAATGCATCTTGTATTGAATTTGTTGAGAGGCTGCAGAATGGTTGTCACCAGTCAACAGTAGAAGATTTTGCTAAAACATTCGACGGGAATAAGGCTCGCGTTGGGTCCTTGGAGATCATTGTAGATGAAGCTGTCATTGCTGCAGCGACCAACCTACCAAGATCGGGCCAGAGTTGGCTCAAAAATACCGCCACCAAAAACTTAAATTTCAAAGCTTATTTGAAGAAAGAGTTCAGGCATAATGCATGGAAAAAGAGCATGCCAGTTTCCCATTTAGAAGATGAGTGGCAGGATCTGTTTAAGGGCATCCAACTCTACATAACCTCGGAGGGCAGGTATGACAAACTCATGATGTATCATTTCAATCTCCTAGACCATTTCACTGGTAAAAATCTCCTCAATTTACCTTTTTTCTTACACAAGAGCTTAACTAAGGTCTATAAAAAGATCATGGCTCAACCCCTAAGCATGAAGAACACCCTGTGCCACTTTGGCCTTATCAAACTGATCACTCTGGAGGAGCTAAGACAGAAGGGAAGGAGCTGGAAACATTTTCTATTTTGGGAGGGATTTGAGACTCAAACACAGCCCGTGAATGAACAGGGGAAAGATGGTAAGAAGCAGTTGACTCCTCAAAGCAGTTCGAGGAAGAGGAGGACCCTTCCAGGACCTCCAGAAAATAGAATCTCTGGTGTGAAATCTCACAGGTCAAAGAAAAAGATGAATTTTGAGACTACTACAGAGCAGCCTACAGAACAACCTACAGAGAAGAGAACAAACATATTAAACCTACCCTACACAGACTCAGAACCAGAGCAAGAAGATGAGAGCCTTGTCATCAAAAGTCCTGAACATTTAATTGAGTTTGCACAGAATTATGAGACCTTTACTCACACTGAGGAATGAGAAACTTCAAAGAGCACTAAGTCGAAGAAAACACATAAAATCAAACATATTAAAGAGGTAATCGCTCAATAGGAGGTCTTAGAGCGGGTAATCAAATAAAGATACAAGAGACTATCTAATAATTTTGCAAAAACCAACGCTGCATTTGAAATACTGGCTCGGGAAAGTGTCAAGGAAAAGAAGAGGAAATAGAAAATTACCAAAGACTATAATAGTCTATGGTGGATGGAAAAGCGCCTTAAAAGAAAAATCAGAAGATTGAAGAAAAAGAAAAAGAAAAAGTCCCACCCAGACTTGAAAGTGCTTGCTCAGGTTGTTGTAAACATGCAAGGGGAGAAATCAGAGACACATTGAGTTTTTGATAAAATCACAGTTTTGAAGGTGAAAACTCATTTTGGGCACAGGCAGGGCTTTCACCAACGCACAACGTATTTTTTCGACCAGTTAGCTGGTGAAAGGCAGCGCTTTCACCAGCTAACTAGCGAAATATAAAGCGAGTTAGCTGGTGAAAGAAGGAAAAGAATTTTTGGAAGCCAAGGATGGAACAGGTCATTTTTCACAGGTTATAAAAGAGTTCCAGAGTATCAGGGGGATAACAACTTGCTTGCAAAGGACTCAACATCAGAGGTTCGAGGGAATTTTGGGAACCACATGCTAAACAAATTTCCTCAAGTATCGACTATGAACGTTGAAGAAATCCAACTGTCAAGACAGGTTCCTTGCCATGTTTCATTACATCACAGATTCCAGGAGCTGAAGGATACATATGGCGAATTTTTGAGATTGAAGACAATTCGAATGATAGTTTAGTTATCAAGCCTTTATTATCAAGTTGTTTAGTTAGATTTGAATTGCTATTTTTAAACACAGATCCATGTTTTTAGGATCTTTAAAACTGATTGTAAGAAGCTATAAATGCCTATTTTTTCTAAGAGACAAGGGTTCAAACTGGGAGATATTTTGTGCCACTATATAGACTCTTTTTGTAGAAATAAAGTTCAGTTTCCTTTCATTTTCAATATCAGAGTTGTCCATCTTTCCTTTTCTATACTTTGTTTCAGTTTATTTTAGTTCATGAAGACTGTTATCTCTTTATTGAGCTCATAGACTTGAAATTAAAGGATTCCTCTCTATCTTGCATTAAGCCCTACATTCACTTGTATTTGGCAATCTAGAATAGTGTTCTTCATCCCCCCTTTCAAATTACTTGATCTAATTATTGTTTCCTGAAAGCACTGTTTCTTTAGATGTGTGATGAGTGGTTTATTTCATTAATCATTAAAGACCCCATTGTTCCAAGCATATATACACATTATTTCTAAGTTACCAAGCATCCTTAGCCTACAACCCTAAGGAGTTTCTTGGAGTGATAACAGAATGTACTACAAAACAAGGTTCCAACTTGGGATAACCTCCAGAAGAGAAAATATTTTGGCCCCAGTTGGTGCTCCCTTTGCAAATCTGAAGGAGAAATATTATTACACCTCTTTATAAAGTGTATATTCATCAACAAAGTTTGGAAGGAAACTTATATATTATTAAATCTACACTGTGTTTGGGAAGGAAGGGATTTGGATCACTCCCGGTTTACTTGGTGCAAAACAAGAGCCTTCAAACATTTAAGATCCCTTCCTTTATTGATCATCTGGGGCATTTGGCTCACTCGGAATTACTTTATTTTCAAAGGAACCCCTCCTTGTTCTAAGATCACAGTAGGAAGAAGTGTCACCCTTCTTCCCTCCTTCCTCTCTCAGAGTCCTAGACTTTCTACTAGGAAACCTTAAGAGGTTGTGATTGACAGTTCCTCCCCATGGGGTTTCTTCGATATATATTCCCAATAAAACATTTCTGGAGGAGGTGGACTCCTCTACCTTTCAGCTTCACACTACTTTATTATGACCTTCGGTTTCAGTCCAGGAATAAACAACTTTGCGGAACTTTTGAGCCTTAAACTACTCATTTCCTTCGTCATTGAAAAAGGATACCTGTATTTAAAAGTTTATGGGGACTCTTTAAATGTCATAAACTGGATAAAAGGCACACAAAGATGCTTAAACACAAGACTCGTTGCCTTGGGGGAAGACATTACTCGTTTGCAGACCTCTTTTGACACCTTTGTTTGTCAACATGTCTACAGGGAGAACAATAAAGAAGCAAACCAACGGTCGAAAGAGGGGATTAATTTGGCTATGGGCCAATGGAAAATAATTGAACATCACAATGAGAAAGAAAATGAATATTTGCACATACCCTTTTTGGACTAAGAAATTATCAACAACAAATTTTTTGTATATTTGTTCATACATAACATATGGGAACAGTACTATGAGGATCAATTGAATCTCATACAACAGTATCGATTCCAAAAAATCCAAAGAACATAATTTTTGCGGAAGTAACAAATTGCAGAAGCATTCATGAAATGCAAAAGATAGCCTTCAGCTATAGACTTCAATGTAATAGAATACACCAAGAGGTGTATATACAGAATGTAATTTTGTTCTTGATGTAATAAATTTACGCTTCTTTTCCAACGAAAAAAAATCAAAGACTTGGTCATATGTTTTTTATTTTCATCACTTTTTAAAAATTGATCATCCTTAATAGTCTATGTGCAGTATAGGACATAGGTTTTCAATGATATTAACTCTTGTATTCAGTGTGTTTCAAGTCGTATCTCCTATGATGCATGCATCCCTAAATTTTCATATATGTTATGATGTGTAGAAAGTAAAAAAGAATTATGTTTCTATGGGGGACATATAGTTTTGGCGTTGATGGATTAAAATGACCCTACATGGCTTGATTTTTCTCCCTTCCTAAAGTTCAACAAAGGCCCTAATTAAAAAAAATTATGTTATGTTTGAATATTGTATTTTTATGCATTATGATTGGGTGTTAAGATGATGGCATATGCCTTAGGGATATTTAGTTGAGAGGAGGTAGCGGGAAATAATAATCCACATTAACTACGGTGAAAGAATTAAGTTAGTGACTCAAGTAAAAATTAGTTTATCGATTATGTATTTGTCAGATATGTGATCAATTTGAAATAGTATTTTATCATATTTTGTGTGGGTTCATGTTCATTCGTTTAATGCCAATATTAATGTATGTATTGAATTCTGATCCACAAGGAAGGAGAGTGTAAGATGAGCAAGGTGGATCTATTTCACCTCGCATCAAGTGCTTTCATCTATAATTTTTTCCTTCCATTTTATTAAATACGAATTATATGGCGTACCATGTTTCTTGAAAACCTTCTCACCTATCACTTCCTTATAATATTTTTTCTTCTTCTTAGGCATATGGTTGCATTAAATCATATTTCATGTCTTCCTTAGTGCATAATCTTATGTCGCTTTGTAATCTTATATATCCTTCATATTAAATATCAATAATTGTCAAATTCTTTAGGCAATTATTCCTTGTAATGCATTATATATTATTTTAATCTTAATCTCATTTTTTTAAAATACTTAGATCTTGTCGCTCTCACTATGACTTTTCTCGTCGATGGTATTGATATTTCCTCGACGGTATTGAAACTTCGTCTCCTGGATTCATTGGATAGTTCGTCTCATGGGTGAAAACCAAAGGTCTTATTTCATGTGACAACCTATTTAGGTCGTCTTTCATGTGACATATTTCACTCGTCTTTCATGCGATGACATCTTTCACCCGTATTTCATGCAACGACATATTCTGATCGTCTTTCGTGAGACGCAAACTTTAGGTCATCTATCGTGCGATGTGAAATTCCAGTCATCTCACAGGAGATGACCTAAGAATGTTGTCTCCCTCACGATGAAAGTGACATGGCATCCTTAGGTTGTCTCACAGGAGATGATATCCTTTGTTCATCGCAATTTCCATGACACGTGATACGACGTTTGGGGGGTGCAAGATTCGTCATCATCTCCACAATAGAACGTTGTGCATGCAACAAAATTATTGTCACAAAATGACCCAAATTTACGAGTGATCCCTTGTCTTTTAACCCCTCTTTCCATTCTACCACGATGCAAGGACCTCCCCAAAAACCCCCCAACTCTCTTGTAACACCGGTTTACGATATTTCCCCTCCTCTGTACCATGGTACATCTAGTTCATATATGGATATTTGGTTCATGAAATCTATCGACAATTCATATTCCTATCTCATAGGCTCATCTACCTCAGGGACTAATGATGATATCCAACCTTCACCAAGTCCCCCCATGAATATCGACACCCCATACTCCTCTGTTACAGACTCCCTATACTCCTTCACCTTTCAGTATGATGAATACATTTTAGAAGTCCTATGCACATATGATTACCCCTAGGATGTTTTTCATCATCGATCCCTTTTTATAGCGCACAAATCCTTTCAACCACCAACAGATGCCTTTGTTTGTACCATCAAAGACAAATATTTCATCCCTTATGGACATGTACACTGGTTCAAGAATCCAATACCTGCCCCCAACACATTTGAAGAAGGTAACATGGCCAATATCTCACCCATCATCAAGATCGATATTTCGGTCAAACCCAATATCGTGTAAGAAATCACCCTAGGGGTAGCATGCTCCCTAGAGGAAATTGTAGCATATAAAGCCCTCTTCTAGGAATATTGGGACGTTTTTTCCTGGTCATACACTGAAATGTCAGGGTTATACCTAGCCATTATTGAACATCACATTGACACTTGTCCCAACTTTTCCCCCATTCGCCAAAAGAAACACCTCCTCCACCCCTCCAAATCCATGGAGTTCAAAGATGATATTGACAAAATACATATAGATGGCTTCATATACCCCATTTCATACACATCTTGGGTTTCCAATATGGTCCCTGTCAATAAAAACAGGGCACCATTCGAGTTTGCATGGACTTCTGCAACCTCAACCAAGCTTGTCCCAAAGACAACTTCCCTACCCCCTTCATCGATCAAGTCATCGATGCTTGCACCAGTCATGAAGTCCTCTCCCTCATGGATGGATTCTTTGGCTACAACCAAATCCAAATCCCCCATGAAAATCAATGCAAAACTTCATTCACAACCCCTAGGGCACCTTTTCCTATCGCGTCATGCCCTTCGGACTCAAAAATGTCATGGCCACTTTCCAACATGCAATGACATGTGCCTTCCACGATCTCTCTCACATCATATTGGCCTACTTGTATGACCTCATCGATCGATCCAATAAACATTCCCAACACATAGAGGATCTATGGATTATCTTTGAATGTTGTTGAAGGTACAACATACAGCTCAACCCGCTTAAATGTGTCTTCTACATCACAACAGACTTCCTGTTGGGATTCATAGTATCCCATTAGGGCATCTCCTTAGACCCCATTAAATTTCATGCAATCAATGAGATCCCCCTCCCAGGAACTTACGCCAGTCGCAAATCCTCCAAGGAAAAGAAAACTTATTACGGTGTTTCATCCCTGACTATGCCATTCATGCCCATGGATTCCTACAATTACACTATCATGAAATCTTGTTTAATTGGGACCATCATGCCCAAACTGCCTTCTATTCACTCAAAGAGTCACTCAGCGAAACCCCCTTGATCATTCCCCTGGGCTATGATAGGTATTACATACTCTACCTATCAACCTCTGATGTTTTGGTTGCCAAAGTACTCGTTCAAGTTCATGATGACTAATGCAAACATGTTATATACTACATTAGCAAGAACCTCTCTGGGCCACCTCTCTAGTACAATCACGAGGATAAGCTATCCCTCACATTCATTCTCATAGTTCAAAATTTGCACCATTATATCCTTCTTCATACCACCAAATTAGTCGCAGATTCCAACCCCATGCATTACCTCTTGAGTCGTCACCATATCAATGGAAAATTTGCTCACTGGATTGCCATTCTCCAAGAATATGACCTAGATTTTACCACCCCCAAGAGAAATAAATCCATTGTCCCCATCGAACTCCTCGTAGAATTTCCATCTGACTCTGTCGACCCCCCAGTAAATCAGGATTTCCCTGATGAGCATTTATTTCTCATATCATCAACAAATCCATGGTATGGTGATATTCTGGTCTATCTCCGAACCCAAAAATTTGGTCCCCACCTGTCTCGAGAAGACCATCATCGTATCTGACACCAAGTCTCATGATACCTCCTTATAGGAGACGTCCTCTACCATAGAGGTGTTGACATGTTTCTTCAATGCTACCTCACCCTGGAAGAGGTTGAGATAGTTTAAATGATTTTCACAGTGGGGCATGCGGTGGTCACTTATTCAAGACGTCCACTACTCAAAAGATCATTCGAGCGAGTTATTTTTGGCCCACATTGTTTCATGATTGCATACACGTATTTAAAAAATGCAACAAATATCAGTTATACATGCATAAGGCTCGAGCACCACCTTCCCTATTGCACCCCATAATCACAGCTGGCCCCTTCTGTAAATGGGGCATTGATTTCATGACATGAAACCCTCCATCCAATAATGGACACGAGTACATTTTAGTCTTCATTGACTACTTTACCAAATGGAAAGAAGCAATGCCCGTGTTCAACAAGACGATCGACACAACAGAGCGTTTTTTTCTTCAACTATGTCATCTCTCGCTTCGGAGTCCCCCTACAACTAGTCTTCGACCATGACAAGCACTTTGAGAACCGGGTCTTTGCATAGATATCAGCCAAATTAGGATTCACCCATGATTTCACCTCACCCTATTACCCACAATCCAATGGGAAATTCGAGGCCATCAATAAGGTTCTCAAAACTATGCTTCAACGCACAGTTGAAAAACACAAGACCAATTGGCATCATATGTTTTTCCCAGCTTTATAGGCATATCAGATAGTTATCAAAACATCCACTGGTTTCATGCCCTTCCATTTAGTCCACAACATTGATTTTGTACTCCCTATTGAGTGTGAAATCCTAATGTTGTGCACGACAATCGAGCTCTTACCCAACACACCGCAACTTGAGTAATGATTGTTCACCCTCGAATCACTTGATGAAGATCGATGGGAATACTTATAGAACAATGAAGAAGAAAAAAAGTGGACCAAAGCCACCTTTGACCGCCAAGTTAACCTTTGGTCATTTGCCGAAGGTGACCTTGTGCTCACCTATGATATCGCCCACGATACCCTTGTCCATGGAAAGTTTGAGTCCCTATGGCGAGGACCCTATGTCATATGTCATTTCCTTATTGAGGGCACCTACATCTTAGTCCACCATGAAGATATTTCCCTCAAGGACCCGATCAATAGGTTATAATTGAAAAAATTCTACCCCTAAGAGTAACCATTTTACCTTAGGTTTTCCTTGCTTTCCTATTTGTTTTTAGTCTTTTGTGATATATCTCTTTCATTATGTGAGCCTAATCTAGTGTCCTTATATCAAAAGATGAATTTTCCATTCACTTATCACATCGGGCACGTGGATGGAGCTAGTTGTTGGACCAAGAATCTTGCCTCGGTAGCATGGGCCATTTACACCCCTGACCATGTGTTGCTCCACTCCAGTGGCATATGACTCATCCCCGCCACCAACAACCAAGTTGAATATGTTTTCTTCATTGGTATCCTCTCTGAGGCCAGTCACCTTCATATTCATCACCTTATCATTCTCTTAGATTCTCAACTCATTGTCCAGTAGCTCAACAACGTGTATCGTGTATGTGATCCATGCCTATATCGCAAGTACCTGCAAGTCAAACTTCTTCTATGGAATTTTTAGTCAATCACATTTGCTCATATTGCTAGAAACCACAACCAGATGGTAGATAACATAGCTAATAAAGTACAAGATTGGAATTTATCACATTAACATACATATTGCATTCATCCATCAACAAATAAAACAAAAACACATATCAAATACATACACACGTGTCCTAAAAGGTATACTCATATATATAGATCACTTGTGTGTTTTGATAAAAAAATATATACATAAATGCCTTAGCTCCATGGCTAGGCCCTCTCATCATATCTATACAAAAGGAGGAGTTCAAATGACTCCTACATAGTAAAAACTCAGGCCCAGCCTATATAAGATCCTCCTACCACCTAGGGTAACCCTAACTATGGTACATCATCACTAGCTGGGGGAGCTCCCCTAGGAGGAATATCCATAGCAAGAATCTTCCCTATCATAGCCACACCCACCACTGCTTCCCATCAAATCACTGGTTGCCAACATGGGTCCCCACCAATGCACAATTCTAGGATACTCTCCTCCCGGATCCGAATCCACAAGTCCTCGATAACTCCATATAGGACACCCTCAAGGCACCTCCTTAGATCCTCCATATTCCAGTCTGGTGCCCTAGGCTCAGATCTTCCTCGGCCCCCTATTAGTCTTTCTCCCGCTGCATGTGTTGGGCCTACCTCGGATCATCAAACCGATGGTGCCTCCTTAGCCACCCCTCCTCTACATGTTCATCATCCAACCCCTGAGCAACATATTCCTCATGGCCACCAGGTCCCACATCTACATAACCATACCAACAAATATGTGTGACTAATAGCAATGTATACATATATAAATGACTAATCCTAAATACAAAAGTATCATATACGCACCTATCTCATCCCAGTCCTCCCTAGGAGGCAGATGTATGCCTGGATGACACCAGAAATCAATCCCATGATATGGGAACTCATAAAATACCTAAGGGGTATGCCACCAAACCTGCTCAAACATAGGGGTAAATTAGTTCTCCACAACCCCTCCCCCCTGTCAGGGTATCATCTTTGGCCACCTCATCAGTCTCGGATCTTGTATCACTGGCGGATCTAAAATAGCCTGAAGATGTAGAAATACCACCCTCTCAAACATGAAGGCACACAAAATTGAGCAAAAGGAAAACTCACCACTTCTAGTCACTACGCACCGGTCCAATTGTTCAACCATACAAGATCGCATCAACCAGGCCCAAGAAAACATTCGACCATTCATGGTCTACTCTTCAATCACCATATGTGCACCAGAAATGCATTGTGTACCCAGTGACCCATAGATTCCTACCACCATCACACAAAACACTTGTACCTCGAGCGATTCAATCTATTTGATGTCGATAGAGCCACTGCTCATAACTCTCCCTGAGCAGTACCATACAGCCAATCCCCCCACCATCACCCCAGTGGAAATCCATGGTACTTTTCCAAAGCCACCCCTTGGAATGGAAGCCCAGTAATGAAATAGATGTCAATATCTGCAGTAATCCACAAATCTCTCCAACACACTGAAAAGAACTATCGATCTGGCTTCCACATCTGCACTATGAATTCTAGCAGTGGCTCCTGGGTACGGATCAGTGAACAATCAAAAAATCATAGTAAACCGACCCAGGCCAAATGTCGTCAGATCCAGGCATCAACTCCCACCTCTCTCCTAAGAGACTCCCAGTCTCTCTCCCTCCACTACAATGACATCCTCCCTCTCTAACTGGTCACCTGCATCCACAACAACTTAAGCTATGTTAGCTCATCATCATGAAAAAATCCCAATCAAATCCATACAAACCCATTGTTTCCCGTGTGCGATTATTCCCATAACAGTCACGCACATATGTGCGACTGTTTTTCTTACAGTCGCACACTCCTACATGATTGTTCCAGTTATAGTGATGTACTCCTGTGCAACTGTTCACCAAACAATCACACAATTCTTGCATGATTATGGGCATGGTTTTCTGTTCGACAGTCACGCATGTGTGCAACTATTATTTTTATAGTCATAGACATTTGTGTGGTTGTTACTCAAATAGTCATGCACATGCCCAACCCTCTTCCACATAGCTAAAAATATGAGAATCGCACACATATGTGTGGGTTCCATTGATACAGTCATGCACTTTGCACAACTCTATCATTTAAACCCACGTAGATGTGCGCGGGGATCACAGGATCTCCCGCGCAGACCCACCACCATACACAAATAAATGGTCGTGCGACCCTCTGTATGGCCCCCTACCCTCCCAAAACGATGACTACACTATGCAGGAGGTTTTGACATCTTATTCAGGTCTCTCACCACTCGAATATGAACTTTCCCTCTCTCCCATGACTCAGAAACATCCACACAGACATCTCTCATACCTCCACAATAACAATTACAAATGAGGTGGTTATGTGAGCCCCATGCCCTTATATACGCCATTTTTCCCAACTTTCTCATGTTCGTTCGGGAGCATTCAAGATTTGTTTCTCACATCATTCACACCTATGGGATCCAAATCCCCTCACCTTCACAATGGTATTCTCAGATTATCATTTTAGTATGGAGCCCCAAGGACTCCTTTTTGGCACCCTGGGTGGAGTTACGCATCCAATGTCCACATTTCATTATCATGCAACTGTTATATATATATTTTTTTTCAAGATATGTTTCACGTTGGGTATTTGGTTTGAATGTGAAGATCCTCACCCATGGCCCCCTTCACACCGTCAATCATGGGATCCCTTGGATCCTCAAGGTATATATTCCAAAATGGCATACAATTCAACCCTTTGCTTAGTTTCATTTCCCAATCATACCCCTTGACACCTATCCTCGAGTTCCCCCCACTTGGATCTATGGTAACATCACCTCTATTGCATTCAAGTACCGGTATCTTTGGCATTATCACCTCCATGAGTTGTCCCACATATATTTACCCTTGGAATATTGACAGTCATTATGTTCTACCCATTAGGATCGGGAGTCCTGGTAGTGTTACACCCCAACACAAGAACCTCATAATTCTTCCTCATCATAATGCTAACCACCCCATTATGGACTTCCACGTTATGTTTTTTGGTTACATTAAATTCACCTCTACATTATCATTAACCATCAATATCATCCAACATCAATTTCCCATCTGCAATATCATCCACCATTCATCTACCTAGTACATAAAATAACTAATGGGGCCCCCACCCTCCACTAGTCTCTACTTGTGCCCTATATAGGCCAATCCATACTTCACTAGGTCACATGTTTCTATATATTTACTTTCAACCCATTATTCATTCATTTCATAATTGTAAAAAGCATGTTTTACATTTTACCAAGTACAATAGATTCTGGCCATCGCACCCAATGGAATTTTTACCTCGGCACATTGCAACCCCTATTACCCTTGGTTGGGGCATTTCACTTCCCTCACACCCTATGCAAGTCATTTTTATCCAATCCAAAATTTTGACCACCACTAACCTCTATGTCCCATATCCCTATATGTTTTGACCTATGCTACATCCCCTTGCAGTCTCACCCCTTCAACACAGTTTTCCCATATTTGGTCATCCCCCTGACACTAGATAGTATTTTATGGAACTTGTTTCCATCCATCAATACCCCCCAACCAAGGATAGTTCTTGAATCTCATATATTCCATATATTTTTCATGATTATCACCCCATTTACTGGTACCAATACAGTTTATGAAACCATTTTTATCAACCGGATATCCATAAGCCCTTTGCTTCTTATCATTGCATCACCTTTCGTGTCAACATCAAAAAATTTAAAGAAAGGTGTTAGTATCTTGGCTCTCATTCCATTGACAATGAGTTGCCTCGAACGACACAAAGAGAGTCCTAATTTCTCTATGATGTCATTGTTGGCATAGGGGCAGACCCAGGGTTCAGCTCCAAGAGCGCACCGACAAGCCCTAGCTATTGGCCCTTTTGGCAACACCTGCAAAGCAGATGCAGTCTCACCCAAAGTATCTATGAGGGGGTTGCAGGACAGAGATGTCTACAACCAAGGGGAATATCAAGTGGATCTAACACATGAACAACACAACATTCATATATCACTTATCATATTGATATACTCCATGCATCTATCATATCTACCTTATAAATGCAATAACATTATATGAAGGACAAATACAAAATACAAATCATACACAACATATAATATACGTGGTTCACCCTCTCTCTAGGGCTACGTCCACATAACTATGCTATATTATATTGATGTAAAGCATACAGTTCTTATCTGCGTTCTGAGCTAGAAGATCTTCTCTTCTCCTATCTTTCTCTCCCCTCCCTACGCACCCAGCTGTAGGGTTGATCTTCGCACCTAGATGAAGATATTACAATCCAGAGGGCTCTTGTACCCAACACTTCTCTCTCTCACAATTCTCTTCTCTCGACCAACTCAATATCAACAGTAACAATAACAACACATCAACCCAAAACACCAACCCAACCTAGGTCTTGTATACCTCTATTTATACTTTACAATCACTCACCAATAGCCTTAGGTTGAAACCTAGGTGTCAAAACCCTAGATACCAAAACCCCAGGTAAACTTGACCCGCATTTTTCGGGCTTCACCAACCTGTCTTTCCTTCCTTCTCACGCGGTGCTCCAAAGAATCCAACGGTGGATTTTTTCGCTTGCTGACTTGTCCACTATCCTTCTTCCTTACTTATCTATCATCCCCAATCTCCTCGTCCAACGAATTTCTTTCTTGGGCTTCGCCCCATCTTTTCTTTTCTTTTGCTCACTTCGACATAATATTAGTCACTGCGTCTTCTGCGAAGTTTGCTTTTTCCCTTTTCTTCCTTCCATAACCAAGGGCCAACAGGCCCCCAACACTCACCTGTGACTCATCCTGAGGCACTTCGATCTGACTATTCTGTTGTACTTTAACTTTGGACTACGCAGTGCAACCTTTTATTTCTTCTTTATGCCTCCTCTTCCTCCTTGTGCAGACTATCTTTTCTATGTCTGGTACCCAATTTCAACTACACCCGGTACCTAGAACCTCGATCTGTTTGATTTTACTAAGAGTTGCAAGGTAGCTGGGTGTCATAGTACAACTTCAGCCGACTCCCATTCACTAGTTTTTCCTTCCATTCTCCATTCAACATCTTCAGTTGTGTAGCTCCTCCTTATGTAACATAGGTGATCTTGTATGGCCCCAACCAATGCGTTCTGAACTTCCCAGGATGCTTGATGAACTTGTTGTCATAAACTAGCACTAGATATCCTTGTCTAAATGCCTTCTTCTTGATGTGCTTGTCATGATAGGCCTTCTCTCTTTCCTTCTGTACTTGCTAATGGAATGCTACAATGAATCTGTCTTCCTCAAGTTTGACCAACTGCACAAGTCTCTCTTGAATATCTCCAGTATCATCCATACTCGTAAAGGCAGCAATTCTTAGGCTTGGTACCAAATAATCCATTGGAACAACAGCTTCAAGACCATAGACCAACTTAAAAGGGGTCTGCATTGTCATCTTCTTGTACACGGTTCTATAGGCCCATAATACTGTTGGTACTCTTAAATCCAAATCATCCATGTTCCTGCAAAATATCTTGGTTAGTGATGTTTCCAAAATCTTGTTGAATGCTTCAACTGTCCCATTTACTTGTGGATGGTACGGTGTGCTCTTCTGATGGTGGACTGCAAATTCTTCAGTCAAGGCTTCAACTAGATTATTGATGAAATGTGTTCCTTGATCTCTCATGAGGATATTTGGGCATCCAAACCTGGTTATGATGTCATCAAATATGAAGCACGTAGTTGTAGTTGCACTATAGTCCTTAACTTCTCGAGCTTCATCCCATCTGGTCAAGTACTCTGTTGCTGTGATTATGTACCTTGATCCGGTGCACTTCCCTAGTGGGTTTATAGGTCCAACGAAGTCAATGGCCCATTTCTCAAATTCTTATAGGGTCAGTTGTGGTGCTAACGACATTTCATCTCTTCTGGATGGTTTCCCAACCCTCTGGCATACATCACAGGCTCTAGAATAGTCTTTAGCATCTCTGTGTAAGATAGGCCACCAAAGGCCAGCTCTCAGGACCTTCTGCACAATTTATTTCCCTGCATAATGTCCTCTTGTGATGCCTTCATGAGCTTCTACAAGGATCAATGGTTGTTCTACCTCCATAACACATCTTCACAAGATCTCATCCGGTCCCATCTTGTATAGCTAACTGGCTATAAGTAAAAAGTCTGCAGCGCGCACCACTAGTTGTTTCTTCTGGGGAATTGTGTACTCGCTAGGTGCCATTCCAGTTGACAGTAACTGGACTATGTCTGTGAAGTGGTCATAGATCTTTCTAATAGCTAGGAGTTGTGCATCTGGCAGTGTATCTTCCAAATTAGTGGGTTCTTCTCCATGTTCCAACCTTGACAAGTGGTCAGGACCCTTGTTCATTCTTCTTGGTTTTACTATGATCTCAAAATCATACTCTTGAAATATCAATAGTCATCTGCATATCCTTCCCCCCAACACTATCTTGTTGACTAGGTACTTTAGCGCAGAGTGATCAGTAAACATTTTAAAGTGTCCTCCCAACAAATAGTGGTGAAATTTCTGCAGTGCGTACACCATGGCTAATCCCTCTCTTTCAGTAGTGGTATAATTAATCTCAGCTATGGATAACTTTCTACTAGAAAATGCTTGAGGATGGCCAATATCTCCTTCTCTCGGTTTTGCTAATACAGCTCCTAAAGCAATAGAGGATGCATTGACATGTACATGAAACTCCTGGGTCTAGTCTGGAAAAAACAAAATGGGCACAGTAACCATTTTCTCTTTCAGTGTGTCAAATCTCTGCTGGAATTCTTCAATCCAACTAAACTGACAATCCTTCTTCAACAATTTCTCCATGGGAACTATGATCTTAGCATATCCCTTAATGAACTTCTTGTAGTAGCCTGTGTCCCAACGCAGTGCACAGCTGTTTAACAGTTGTAGGAGGGGGTAGATCAACTATAATGGCGATCTTGGATGGATCTACCAGTAATCCTTGCTTACATACAATATTTACTAATAAAACTCCAAATGGGGAAAATAAAATGCACTTCTTTAGATTCAAATCAATTTGACACCGCCTGCATTTATCCAACATTAGCCTTAGACATTTAATGTGATTCTTCAATAAACTAAAGACAGTCCAATCATCAAAATATGCTTCCAAAAATTTATGCAAAAACTCATTGAATGCTTCTAACACCACACTAGAAAATATGGTTGGGGAATTATTCAATCCAAATGGCATTACTGTATACTGGTAGGTCCCCATTACGTTTCAAATGTGGTCTTGTGGTGATTTTCCTTGGCAATCCAAATCTGATGGTATCCTAAAAATCCATCTGTAAAAGAATATGCCTCTTGGCCTCCCATATTATCTAACACTTTTTCAGTGAATGGTGTATGGAAGGGGTAATCCAAGTGGATATCAGTGGCTACCCACCTTTTCCAACTGGCTCAAAACATTTTTCTGGCAATTTTGGCAATTTACTATTTTTAGCAGGTTTTAACTTCCAGGGCCATTTTGAGGGACCAAATGAAGGTTTTTTGTGATCTAGGTTCTCAATTATATTCAAAGGCATGATTGATCCCCCAAAATGAATCTCCTCAATGATACCTTTCCAATGAGCTATCACACACCTAAAACGGAGATCGTATGAAAAAGTTACGATCCCGGGAACTTGATGTACTCACTTACCCAAACGGGGCCCACATGACTTTTGGCACTTCATCTCCTAGGGTTAGGTTTTTGGATGTCTGGGGTTTTGGGCTTTCCTTATTATTGTAAAAATGCCTTCAGAGCCTCATTGTATTCATCTTCTTGCAAATGCAAGTAGCCATCACATCTCTTCTCAGAGATAAGCTGCCACCATTCTAGCGAGTCTTTCACTCTATATTTTTACAGTCTCTATACATTTCTTTCATTAATAGAAATCGTGTATTACTGTATCTCTTTGTTTATGGTTGCATCTTTGATATATTTCTGTTATATTATTGGATATATGTGATATCTCTGTGCATTTCTTTATTATATCTCCGCTCTCATTTCGTGACGAAAATAATCCGGATCAATGGTATCAGAGCAGGCTGGTCTTGATCATTTTTTCAGTGCATGTCCCCGACGAGGTCTGAGTATAGCAATTTGGGTCTTGAGATTGTCTCTCTTGAATACAATCACTCTTGCACACCTAAGAAACCCTTGATGGCAGAAGAAAAGAAAAACAATGGAGCGGAAGATCCTATCAATCTGTTGCTTGAGCAAGCTCTCACGCGACAAAGGGATGAAATGATGGAGAATTTTTCCTACATCCTTAAACGCCTTTCGATAGTATCAGATGCATATTCATCAAGCAGCCACTTTGGAGGCACCTTGCATTTTAAGGTACAAGTTAGTTTTGATATTCCCGTATTTGAAGGACAGATAGATGCAGAAGACCTAGAAAAATGGTTAACTCTAGTAGAAGGTTATTTTTCTATTCACAACTTTTTCAACAAAGAAAAGATCACCTTTGCACTCCTTAAAGCTCTCCCTCATGTCAAACATTGGTGGGAAACTTACTGGGAGCAAAGTTCCATAGAGGAGTCTGGAATATATGGGGCTGATCCCACTTGGGATTTTTTTGTGGATGTGGTAAAGGAACAATATTACCCTATTGACAACTATAAGGACCAGTACATGAGATGGACCACACTACGGAAAGAGAGGGGACAAGCAGTTCTATAGTTCACCAATACCTTCCATACCTTGCACACCAAGCTAGGTATCAAAGACTTTGAGCGACATTTGCTTCTGAAATACAGTGGGGCTCTACATAGATACATCCAGACTGAAATGGTTTTTCTGGACATCTCATCACTCGGTGTTGCTTATTGATATGCTGTTAAAATTCAGTAGAAATTTAGGCACCAGAACAAACGGGAATTTGGGTCTGCAAATCCGCAACAACCAAACTATGACAAAGACGCCCCTAACAAATAGTCTCCTGAAAACCAGTCCAAGACACAGGAATAGAAGGGTCACGGGAAGACAAAGAAGGACACCAAAAAATGGTATGATTTCCACAAAATCCCCTGGCACAACACCGATGAATGTTGCTCAAAACATTCATTGGTGGCCGAGATCAAAGACAAGGAGTCGAACCCTAATTTAGAATCTGATTCTGGAAATACTAGTAAAGGAAAGATTATTGACACAGACCCCACTGCTATTGTCGCGACCGCAACAATTCAACCAGAAGAACCAACAGATCCTGAAGAGGGGGAGCACCTTTTTCATTCACAGATGTGGGTAAAGGGGACCCCACTGCATTTTATTGTTGATAGCGGAAGACAAAAAAACCTCATATCAGCAGAGGTCTTCAAACAGTTGGGATTGTCGACAACACCACACTCACAACCATACAACATCGGGTGGCTTCGGCAAGGAAGAGATCTCTGTGTCAGCCATCCAACAATGTTGATTGTCATATGAAATCCAACCCTTCAAGGATGAGGTATTATTTTATGTTGCCCCACTGGATGTCTGTGATGTTCTCTTGGACCAACCATATATGTGGAGACGCCATGTTGTTTATGAGTCTCAAGCCCATAGTTTCATTGTTACTTTGGGGGGTCATCTCTATTGAATACCAGAGGTAGTTCCAACTATTGTTCCACCTAAAACGTGTCACAAGGTAGTATCTCATACTGTAAAATTCAGCTTCTTCATAATCTATTCAAAAGGGGAACAAAAGGACACTGCAACCACTACAACCTCGCCCCCTGCACCTTCTATCCAACAAAAGAAGGTCAACAAGGTTGCAACAAAGCACAAAGATTCCTTCTACACACCTTCTTCTCATGTAGCTCAACTTTTTGAATAGCCTTAGCTTCAACAGGTTCATGACAAACTTCCACAAACTAAGCAATGTGACGTCTCCAACAATACAAGCAGCTCACCAAGATGCAGATACAACAAATGTTTTTCCCTCTCCCCCGAGAACTCAATGAAATGGATACCATTTTTTCCTAAGGAGTAAGGATTGATCCAGGTGGATATTGGTGGCCACCCACCTTTTCCAACTGACTCAAAATAGTTTTCTCGCAATTTTGGCAATTTACTATTTTTAGCAGGTTTTAACTTCTGGGGCCATTTTGAGGGCCCAAATGAATGTTTTTTGAGATTGAGGTTCCCATTGATATCCAAATGCATTATTGAGCCCCCAAAATGAATCTCATCGATGATACCTTTCCAATGAGCTATCACACGCCTAAAATGGAGATCGTATGCAAAAGTTACAACCCCGGGAAGTTGATGTACTCACTTACCCAAACGGGGCCCACATGACTTTCGTTGCTTCATATCCTAGGGTTAGGTTTTTATATGTATGGGTTTTTTTCCATTCCTTCTTATTGTAGAAATTCCTTAAGAGCCTCATTGTAGTCATCTTCTTGCGAATGCAATTAGCCGTCACATCTCTTCTCAGAGATAAGCTGCCACCATTCTAACGAGTCTTTCACTCTGTATTTTTATAGTCTCTGTACATTTCTTTCATTAATAGAAATCATGTATTACTATATCTCTGTGTTTATGGTTGCATCTCTGATATATTTCTGTTATATTATTGGATATACGCGATATCTCTGTGCATTTCTTTATTATATCTCCGCTCTCATTTCGTGAAAAAAATAATCTGAATCAGTGGTATTAGAGCAGGCTGGTCTTGATCATTTTTTCAGTGCATGTCCCTGATGAGGTCCGAGTATAGAAAGTTGGGTCTCAATATTGTCTCGCTTGAAGACAATCACTCTTGTACACCCAAGAAACCCTCGATGGTGGAAGAAAAGAAAAGCGACAGAGCAGACGATCCTATCAATCTGTTGCTTGAGCAAGCTCTCATGCGACAGAGGGATGAAATGACGGAGAATTTTTTGCACATTCTTAAATGCCTGTCGATAGCATCAGGCACATATTCATCAAGCAACCAATTTGGAGGCACCTCACCTTTCAAGGTACAATTTAGTTTTGATATTCATGTATTTGAAGGACAGATAGATGTAGAAGCCCTAGAAAAATGCTTAACTCTGCTAGAAGGTTATTTCTCTGTTCACAACTTTTTCAACAAAGAAACGATCACCTTCGCACTCCTTAAAGCTCTCCCTCATGTCAAACATTGTTGGAAAACTTACTGGGAGCAAAGTTCCACAGAGGAATCTGGAATATATGGGGCCGATCCCTCTTGGGATTTTTTGCGGACGCGGTAAAGGAAAAATATTACCATGTTGGCAACTATGAGGACCAGTACATGAGATGGACCACACTGCGGAAAGAGAGGGGCCAAGCAGTTATAGAATTCACCAATACCTTCCATACCTTGCACACCGAGTTGGGTATCAAAGACTCCGAGCGACATTTGGTTCTAAAATACCATGCGTCTCTATGCAGATTCATCCTGACTGAAATGGATTTTCTGGACATCTCATCACTCAGTGATTCTTATCGTTATGTTGTTAAAATTGACCATAAATTTAAGCACTAGAAAAAATGGGAATTCGGGTCTGCAAATCCAAGATACAGGAAAAGAAGGGTCATAGGAAGACAAAGAAGGACACCAAAAAATGGTGTGATTTCCACAAAAACCCCTGGCACAACACCAATGAATGTCACTCAAAACATTCATTGGTGGCTCAGATCAAAGACAAGGAGCCAAACCCTAATTCAGAGTCTGATTCTGGAAACACTGGTAAAGGATAGATCATTGACGCAGACCCCACTGTTATTGTCGCAACTGCAGAAATTCAACCAGAAGAACCAACAAATCCTGAAGAGGGGGAGCACCTTTTTCATTCCCAGATGTGGGTGAAGGGGACCCCGCTACATTTTATTGTTGATAGAGGAAGCCAGAAAAACCTCATCTTAGTAGAGGTCATCAAACAATTTGGATTGTCGACAACACCACACCCACAACCATACAACATTGGGTGGCTTCGGCAAGGATGAGATATCCATGTCAGCCAACCAACAGTGTCGATTGTCATACAACATCCAACCCTTCAAGGATGATGTATTATGTGATGTTGCCCCACTGGATGTTTGTGATGTTCTCTTGGGCCAACCATATATGTGGAGATGCCATGTTGTTTATGAGTCTTGACCCCGTAGTGTCATTGTTACTTTGGGGGGTCATCTCTAAAGAATACTAGAGGTAGTTCCAACTTTGGTTCCACCTAAAAAGTGTCGCAAGGTAGTATCTCATACTGCAAAATCTAGCTTCTTCACAATCTGTTCAAAAGGGGAACAAAAGGACACTGAAACCACTACAGCCTCACCCCCTGCACTTTATATCCAACAAAAGCAAGTCAACAAGGTTGCAACAAAGCACAAATATTCCTTATGCACACCTTCCTTTCATGTAGCTCAACTTGTTGAACAACCTCAGCTTCAATAGGCTCATGACAAACTTCCACAAACTAAGCAGCGTGACGTCTCCAGCGATACAAGCAGCTCACCAAGATGCAGATTCAACAAATGCTTTTCCCTCTCCCTCGGGAACTCAAAGAAATGAAGACCATTGCTTCCTAAGGATAGAGGATTGATCCAGGTGAATATCAGTGGCCACCCACCTTTTCCAACTGGCTCAAAACGGTTTTCTATAAATTTTGGCAATTTACTATTTTTAGCACGTTTTAACTTCTGGGGCCATCTTGAGGGCCCAAATGAAGGTTTTTCTAGATCGAGGTTATCAATTGTATATAAAGGCATGATTGAGCCCCAAAATGAATCTCCTTTATGATACCTTTCCAACGAGCTATCACACGCCTAAAATGGAGATCGCATGCAAAAGTTACGACCCCGGGAATTTGATGTACTCACTTACCCAAACGGGGCCCACATGAATTTTGGTGCTTCATCTCCTAGGGTTAGGTTTTTGGATGTCTGGGGTTTTTTCCATTCTTTCTTATTGTAAAAATGACTTCAGAGCCTCATTGTAGTCATCTTCTTGCGAATGCGAGTAACCGTCACATCTCGTCTCAGAGATAAGCGACCACCATTCTAGCAAGTCTTTCACTCTGTATTTTTACAGTCTGTACATTTCTTTCATTAATAGAAATAGTGTATTATTGTATCTCTGTGTTTATGGTTGCATCTCTTATATATTTCTGTTATATTATTGGATATACACAATATCTCTATGCATTTCTTTATTATATATCTACTCTCATTTAGTGCCGAAAATAATCTGGATCAGTGGTATCAGAGCAGGCTGGTCTTGATTGTTTTTTCAGTGCATGTCCCCTACGAGGTCCGAGTATAGAAATTTGGGTCTCAATATTGTATCTCTTGAAGACAATCTCTCTCGCACACCCAAGAAACCCTCGATGGTGAAATAAAATAAAAATGACGGAGCGGACGATCCTATCAATCTGTTGCTTGAGCAAGATCTCACACGACAGAGGGACAAAATGATGGAGAATTTTGCCCACATCCTTAAATGCCTTTCGATAGCATCAGGCGCAACTTCATCAAGTAGCCACTTTGGAGGCACATCTCCTTTCATGGTACAAGTTAGTTTTGATACTCCCATATTTGAAGGACAGATAGATGCAGAAGCCCTAGAAAAATGGTTAACTCTACTAGAAGGTTATTTCTTTGTTCACAACTTTTCTGACAAAGAAAAGATCACCTTCGCACTACTTAAATATCTCCCTCATGTCAAACATTGGTGGGAAACTTACTGGGAGAAAAGTTCCACAGAGGAGTCTGGAATATATGGGGCCGATCCCACTTGGGATTTTTTTGTGGATGCGGTAAAGGAACAATATTACCCTATTGGCAACTATGAGGACTAGCACATGAGATGGACCACACTGCGGAAAGAGAGGGGCCAAGTAGTTCCGGAGTTCACCAATACCTTCATACCTTGCGCACCAAGCTTGGTATCAAATACTCCGAGTGACATTTGATTCTGAAATACCGTGGGGCTCTACACAGATACATCTAGACTGAAATGGATTTTCTAGACATCTCATCACCCAATGTTGCGTATCGATATGCTGTTAAAATTGAGTAGAAATTTAAGCACCAGAACAAATGGGAATTCGGGTCTGCAAATCCGCAACAACCAAAGTATGACAAAAACGGCCCTAACAAACAGTCTCCCGAAAACCAGTCCAAGACAAAGGAAAAGAAGGGTCACGGGAAGACAAAGAAGGACACCAGAAAAAGGTGTGATTTCCACAAAATCCCCTGGCACAACACCGATGAATGTCGCTCAAAAAAGTCATTGGTGGACGAGATCAAAGACAAGGAGCCGAACCCTGATTCAGAATATGATTTTGGAAATAATGGTAAAGGACAGATCATTGACGTAGACCCCACTACTATTGTCACGACCGCAGTAATTCAACTAGAAGAACCAACAGATCCTAAAGGGGGGGAAGCACCTTTTTCATTAACATATGTGGGTAAAGGGGACCCCGCTGCATTTTATTGTTGATAGCAGAAGCCATAAAAACCTCATCTCAGCAGAGGTCATCAAACAGTTGGGATTGTCGACAACACCACACCCGTAGCCATACAACATCGGGTGGATTCAGCAAGGACGAGATCTCCGTGTCATCTAGCCAACAGTGTCGATTGTCATACGGCATCCAACCCTTCAAGGATGAGGTATTATGTCTGTGATGTTCTCTTGGGCCAGCCATATATGTGGAGACGCTATGATGTTTATGAGTCTCAACCCTGTAGTGTCATTGTTACTTTGGGGGATCATCTCTACAGAATAGCATAGGTTGTTCCAACTATTGTTCCACCTAAAAAGTTTCGCAAGGTCCCACTGCCTCGCCCCCTGCACCTTCTATCCAACAGAAGCATGTAGACAAGGTTGCAACAAAGAAAAAATTAAGATTCCTTCTACACACTGTCCTCTCATGTAACTCAACGTTTTTAATAGCCTTAGCTTCAACAGGTTCATGACAAACTTCCACAAACTAAGTAGCGTGACGTCTCTAGCAATATAAGCAGCTCACCAAGATGCATATCCAACAAATGCTTTTCCCTCTCCCCTGAGAACTCAACGCAATGGAGACCATTTCTTCCTAAGGAGGTAGGATTGATCTAGGTGGATATCAGTGGCCACCCACCTTTTCCAACTGGTTCAAAACAGTTTTCTGGCAATTTTGGCAATTTACTATTTTTGGCAGGTTTTAACATCTGGGGCCATTTTGAGGGCCCAAATGAAGGTTTTTTGAGATCGAGGTTCTCAATGATAATTGAAGGCATGTTTGAGCCCCCAAAATGAATCCCCTTGATGATACCTTTCTAATGATCTATCACACACCTAAAACAAAGATCGTATGCAAAAGTTACACCCCGGGAAGTTGATGTACTCACTTACCCAAACGGGGCCCACATGACTTTTGGCGCTTCATCTCCTAGGGTTAGGTTTTTGGAAGTTTGGGGCTTTTGGTATTCCTACTTATTGTGAAAATCCTTTCAAATCCTCATTGTAGTCATCTTTCTGTGAATGCGAGTAGCCGTCACATCTCTTCTTAGCCATAAGCTGCCACCATTCTAGCGAGTCTTTCACTCTATATTTTTACAGTCTCTGTACATTTCTTTCTTTAATAGAAATTGTGTATTACTGTATCTCTGTGTTTATGGTTACATGTCTGATATATTTCTGTTATATTATTGGATATACGCGATATCTTTGTGCATTTCTTTATTCTATCTCCACTCTCATTTCGTGCATAAAATAATCTGGATCAGTGGTATCAGAAAGGGTTGGTCTTTATCGTTTTTTCAGTGCATGTCCCCGACGAGGTCCGAGTATAGAATGTTGGGTCTCGAGCTTGTATCTCTTGAAGACAATCACTCTCTCACACCCAAGAAACCCTCGATGGTGGAAGAAAAGAAAAACGACAGAGCAGACGATCCTATCAATCTGTTGCTTAAGAAAGCTCTCAAGCGACAGAGGGACCAAATGATGAAGAATATTTCCCACATCCTTAAACATCTGTTGATAGCATTGGGCACATATTCATCAAGAAGTCACTTTGGAGGCACCTTTCCTTTCAAGGTACAAGTTACTTTTGATATTCCCATATTTGAAGGACAGATAGATGCAGAAGCCCTAGAAAAATTGTTAACTCTGCTAGAAGGTTATTTCTTTGTTCACAAATTTTCCAACGAAGAAAATATCACCTTCACACTCCTTAAATATATCCCTCATGTCAAACATTGGTGGGAAACTTACTGGGAGAAAATTTCCACAGAGGAGTCTGGAATATATGGGGTCGATCCCACTTGGGATTTTTTTGTGGATGTGGTAAAGGAAAAATATTACCTTGTTGGCAACTATGAGGACCAATACATGAGATGGACCACACTATGGCAAGAGAGGGGACAAGAAGTTCCAAAGTTCACCAACACCTTCCATACCGTGCGCACCAAGATGGGTATCAAAGACTCCGAGCGACATTTGGTTCTGAAATACCATGGGGCTCTACACAGATACATCTAGACTGAAATGGATTTTCTAGACATCTCATCACTCAGTGCTGCTTATCGATATGTTGTTCAAATTAAACAAAAATTTAAGCACCAGAACAAATGGGAATTTGGGTCTGCAAATCCGCAACAACCAAAGTATGACAAAGACGGCCCTAACAAACAGTCTCGTGAAAACTATTCCAAGACACAGGAAAAGAAGGGTCACGGGAAGACAAATAAGGACACCGAAAAATGGTGTGATTTCCACAAAATCCCCTGGCACAATATCGATGAATGTCGCTCAAAACAATCATTGGTGGCCAAGATCAAAGACAAGGAGCTGAATCTTGATTCAGAATCTGATTATGGAAATATTGGTAAAGGACGGATCATTGACGCAGACCCCACTGTTATTGTTGTGACTGCAACAATTCAACCAGAAGAACCAATAGATATTGAAGAAGGGGGGTGCCTTTTTCATTCACAGATGTGGGTAAAGGGGACCCCGCTGCATTTTATTGTTGATAGCGGAAGCCAGAAAAACCTCATCTCAGTAGAGGTCGTCAAATAGTTGGGATTGTCGACAACAACACACCTACAAACATACAACATCGAGTGGCTTCGGCAAGGATGAGATATCCGTGTTATCCAACCAACAGTGTCGATTGTTATACGACATCCAACCCTTCAAGGATGAGGTATTATGTGATGTTGCCCCACTAGATGTTTGTGATGTTCTCTTCGGCCAACCATATATGTGGATACGCCATGTTGTTTATGAGTCTCGACCCCATAGTGTCATTATTACATTGGGGGGTCATCTCTAAAGAATACTATAGGTAGTTCCAACTATTGTTCCACCTAAAAAGTGTCGCAAGGTAGTATCTCATACTGCAAAATTCAGCTTCTTCACAATCTGTTCAAAAGGGGAACAAAAGGACACTACAACCACTACAGCCTCGCCCCCTTCACCTTCTATCCAACAAAAGTAGGTCGACAAGGTTGCAACAAAGTACAAATATTCCTTTTGCACACCTTCCTCTCATGTAGCTCGACTTGTTGAACAACCTCATATTCAATAGGTTCATGACAAACTTCCACAAACTAAGCAGCACGACGTCTCCAACAATACAAGCATCTCACCAAGATGCAGATCCAACAAATGATTTTCCCTCTCCCATGGGAACTCAACGCAATGGATACCATTAATTCCTAAAGAGGGAGGATTGATCCAGGTGGATAATGGTGGCCACCCACCTTTTCCAACTGGCTCAAAACAGTTTTCTAGCAATTTTGGCAATTTACTATTTTTGGCAGGTTTTAACTTCCGAGGCCATTTTGAGGGCCCAAATGAAGGTTTTTCAAGATCTAGGTTCCCAATGATATATAAAGGCACATTTTAGCCCCCAAAATGAATCTCCTTGACTATACCTCTCCAACAAGCTATCACATGCCTAAAACAGATATCGTATGCAAACGCTACGACCCTGGGAAGTTGATGTACTCACTTACCCAAACGGGGCCCATATGAATTTTGTTGCTTCATCTCGTAGACTTAGGTTTTTGGATGTCTGGGATTTTTGGCATTCTCACTTATTGTAAAAAGTCCTTCATAGCCTCATTGTAGTCATCTTCTTGCGAATGCGAGTAGCCGTCGCATCTTTTCTCAGAGATAAGCTGCCACCATTCTAGCGAGTCTTTCACTCTATATTTTTACAGTCTCTATACATTTCTTTCATTAATACAAATCATGTATTACTATATCTCTGTGTTTATGGTTGCATCTCTGATATATTTCTATTATATTATTGGATATACGCGATATCTCTGTGCATTTATTTATTATATCTCCACTCTGATTTCGTGTCGAAAATAATCCAGATCAGTGGTATCAGAGCAGGCTGGTCTTGATCATTTTTTTAGTGCATGTCCCCGACGAGGTATGAGTATAGAAAGTTGGGTCTCGATCTTCTCTCTCTTGAAGACAATCTCTCTCGCACACCCAAGAAACCCTCGATGGTGGAAGAAAAGAAAAACGATGGAGCGGACGATCCCATCAATCTTTTGCTTGAGAAAGCTCTCACGCGACAGATGGACGAAATGATGGAGAATTTTTCCCACATCCTTAAACGCCTTCCAATAGAATCAGGTGCATCTTCATCAAGAATCCACTTTGGAGGCACCTCGAATTTCAAGCTACAAGTTAGTTTTGATATTCTCATATTTGAAGGATAGATAGATGCATAAGCACTAGAAAAATGGTTAACTCTGCTAGAAGGTTATTTCTCTGTTCACAAATTTTTCGACAAATAAAAGATCACCTTCACACTCCTTAAAGCTCTCCCTCATGTCAAACATTGGTGGGAAACTTACTCAGAGAAAAGTTCCACAGAGGAGTCTAGAATATATGGGGTTGATCCCACTTGAGATTTTTTTGTGGATGCAGTAAAGGAACAATATTACCCTGTTGGCAACTATAAGGACTAGTACATGAGATGGACCACACTGCGGCGAGAGAGGGGCCAAGCAGTTCCGGAGTTCACCAATACCTTCCATGCCTTGTGCACCAAGCTGGGTATCAAAGACTCCTAGCAACATTTGGTTCTGAAATACCGTGGGGCTCTACACAGATACATCTAGACTGAAATGGATTTTCTGGACATCTCATCACTCATTGTTGCTTATCGATATGATGTTAAAATTGAGAAGAAATTTAAGCACCAGAACAAACGGGAATTCAGGTCTGCAAATCCGCAACAACCAAACTATGACAAAGACGACCCTAACAAACAATCTCCCTAAAACCAGTCCAAGACATAGGAAAAGAAGGGTCACGGGAAGACAAAGAAGGACACCGGAAAATGGTGTGATTTCAACAAAATCCCCTGGCACAACACCGATGAATTTCACTCAAAACATTCATTGCTGGCCGAGATCAAAGACAAGGATCCAAACCCTGATTCAGAATCTGATTATGGAAATATAGGTAAAGGACAGATCATTGACACATAACCCACTGCTATTGTCGTGACCGAACCAATTAAACCAATAGAACCAACAGATCCTGAAGAGGGCAAGCACCTTTTTCATTCATAGATGTGGGTAAAGGGGACCCCGCTACATTTTATTGTTGACAGTGGATGCCAGAAAAACTCCATCTCAGCAGAGGTCATCAAACAGTTGGGATTGTCAACAACACCACACCCGCAGCCATACAACATCGGGTGGCTTCGGCAAGAATGAGATCTCTGTTTCATCCAGCCAATAGTGTCGATTGTCTTACATCATCCAACCCTTCAAGGATGAGGTATTATGTGATGTTGCCCCACTGGATGTCTGTGATGTTCTCTTGGACCAACCATATATCTGGAGACGCCATGCTGTTTATGAGTCTCAACCCTGTAGTATCATTGTTACTTTGGGGGGTCATCTCTAAAGAATACCAGAGGTAGTTCCAACTATTGTTCCACCTAAAAAGTGTCGCAAGGTAGTATCTCATATTGAAAAATTTGGGTTCTTCACAATCCGTTCAAAAGGGGAGCAAAAGGACACTGCAACCACTACAGCCTCACCCCCTGCACCTTCTATCCAACAGAAGCAGGTTGACAAGGTTGTAGCAAAGCACAAAGATTCCTTCTTCACACCTTCCTCTCATGTAACTCGAATTTTTGAACAACCTCAGCTTCAACAGGTTCATGACAAACTTCCACAAACTAAGCAGCGCGACGTCTCCAGCAATACAAGCAGATCACCAAGATGCAGATCCAACAAATGTTTTTCCCTCTCCCCTGGGAACTCAATGCAATGGATACCATTTGTTCCTAAGGAGGGAGGATCGATCCAGATGGATATTAGTGCCCACCCATCTTTTCCAATTGTCTCAAAACAGTTTTCTGGCAATTTTGGCAATTTACTATTTTTAGCAGGTTTTAACTTTCGGGGCCATTTTGAGGGCCCAAATGAAGGTTTTTCGAGATATAGGTTCTCAATGATATGAAAAGTCATGATTGAGCCCCCAAAATGAATCTCCTTGATGATACTTTTCCAATGAGCTATCACACTCATAAAACAGAGATCGTATGCAAAAGTTACGACCACGGGAAGTTGATGTACTCACTTATCCAAACGAGGCCCACATGACTTTTGGTGCTTCATCTCCTAGGGTTAGGTTTTTGGATGTCTGAGGTTTTTGGCATTCCTTCTTATTGTAAAAATTCCTTCAGAGCCTAATTGAAGTCATCTTCTTGCGAATGCGAGTAGCTGTCACATCTCTTCTTAGAGATAAAATGCCACCATTCTAGCGAGTCTTTCACTCTGTATTTTTACAGTCTATGTACATTTATTTCATTAATAGAAATCATGTATTACTGTGTCTCTATGTTTATGGTTGCATCTTTGATATATTTCTGTTATATTATTTGATATATACGATATCTTTGTGCATTTCTTTATTATATATCCGCTCTTATTTCATGCCAAAAATAATCTGGATCAGTGGTATCAGAGCAGGCTAGTCTTGATCGTTTTTTCAGTTCATGTCCCAGAGGAGGTCTGAGTATAGCAAGTTGGGTCTTGATTTTGTCTCTCTTGAAGACAATCGCTCTCACACACCCAAGAAACCCTCGATGGCAGAAGAAAAGAAAAACGAAGGACCGGGCGATCCTATCAATCTGTTGCTTGAGCAAGCTCTCACGCGACAGACAGGCGAAAAGATGGATAATTTTGCCGACATCCTTAAATGACTTTTGATAGCATCAGGCACATATTCATCAAGCAACCAATTTGGAGGCACCTCTCCTTTCAAGATACAAGTTATCTTTGATATTCTCATATTTGAAGGATAGGTAGATGCAGAAGCCCTATAAAAATGGTTAACTCTGCTAGAAGGTTATTTCGTTGTTCACAAATTTTTCGACAAAGAAAAGATCACCTTCGCACTCCTTAAAGCTCTCCTTCATGTCAAACACTGGTGGGAAACTTACTGGGAGAAAAGTTCCACAGAGGAGTCTGGAATATATGGGGCCGATCCCACTTGGGATTTTTTTGTGGATGTCGTAAAGGAGCAATATTACCCTGTTGGCAACTATGAGGACCAGTACATGAGATGGACCACACTATGGCAAGAGAGGGGCCAAGTAGTTCCAAAGTTGACCAATACCTTCCATACCTTGTGCACCAAGCTGGGTATCAAAGACTCTGAGTGACATTTGCTTCTGAAATACTGTGGGGCTCTACACAGATAAATCCAGACAGAAATGGATTTTCTGGACATCTCATCACTTGGTGCTTCTTATCGATATGATGTTAAAATTGAGAAAAAATTTAAGCATAAGAACAAATGAGAATTCGGGTCTGCAAATCCGCAACAACCAAACTATGAAAAATACGTCCCTAACAAACAGTCTCCCAAAAACTAGTCCAAGACACTGGAAAAGAAGGGTCACGGGAAGACAAAGAAGGACACCAGAAAATGGTGTGATTTCCACAAAATCTCCTGGCACAACACCGATGAGTGTCGCTCAAAACAGTCATTGGTGGCCAAGATGAAAGACAAGGAGCCGAACCTTGATTGATAATTTGATTATGGAAATACTGGTAAAGGACAGATCATTGACGCAAACCCCACTGCTATTGTCGCGACCGCAACAATTCAACTAGAAGAACCAACAGATCCTAAAGAGGGGGATCACATTTTTCATTCACAGATGTGGGTAAAGGGGACCCCTCTGCATTTTCTTCTTGATAGAGGAAGCCAAAAAAACCTCATCTTAGTAGAGGTTGTCAAACATTTGGGATTGTTGACAACACCAAACCAACAACCATACAACATCGGATGGCTTCGGCAAGGACGAGATCTCTGTGTCATCCATCCAACAATGTCAATTGTCATACGGCATCCAACCCTTCAAGGATGAGGTATTATGTGATGTTGCCCCATTGGATGTCTGTGATGTTCTTTTGGGCCAACCATTTATGTGGAGACACCATGTTGTTTATGAGTCTTGACCCCGTAGAATCATTGTTACTTTGGGGGGTCATCTCTACAAAATACCAGAGGTATTTCCAACTATTGTTCCACCTAAAAAGTGTCACAAGTTAGTATCTCATACTGCAAAATTCAGCTTCTTCACAATCTGTTCAAAAGGGGGAAAAAAGGACACTGCAACCACTACAGCTTCGTCCCCTGCACCTTCTATCCAATAGAAGTAGGCCGACAAGGTTGCAACAAAGCACAAATATTCCTTCTGCACACCTTCCTCTCATTTAGCTCAACTTTTTGAACATCCTCAGCTTCAACAGGTTCATGACAAACTTCCACAAACTAAGCAGCGCAACGTCTCTAGCAATACAAGCAGCTCACCAAGATGCAGATCCAACAAATGCTTTCCCCTCTCCCCCAGGAACTCAATTCAATGGATACCATTGCTTCCTAATGAGGGAGGATTGATCCATATGGATATCACTAGCCAGACAACTTTTCCAACTGGATCAAAACAATTTTCTGGCAATTTTGGCAATCTACTATTTTTAGCAAATTTTAACTTTCGGGGCCATTTAGAGGGCCCAAATGAAGTTTTTTTTAGATAAAGGTTCTCAGTGATATCCAAATGCATGATTTATCCCCCAAAATGAATCTCCTCGATGATACCTTTCCAACAAGCTATCACACACCTAAAACAGAGATCATATGCAAAAGTTACAACCCCAGGAAGTTGATGTACTCACTTACCCAAACAGACCCCACATGACTTTTGGCGCTTCATCTCCTAGGGTTAGGTTTTTGGATGCCTAGGGTTTTTGGCATTCCTGCTTATTGTAAAATTTCCTTCAGAGCCTCATTGTATTCATCTTCTTGCGAATGCGAGTAGCCGTCACATCTCTTCTCAGAGATAAGCTGCCACCATTCTAGCGAGTCTTTCATTCTGTATTTTTATAGTCTCTGTACATTTCTTTCATTAATAGAAATCTTGTATTATTGTATCTCTGTATTTATGGTTTCATCTCTGATATATTTCTATTATATTATTGGATATACGCGATATCTCTGTGCATTTCTTTATTATATCTCCACTCTCATTTCGTGCCGAAAATAATCCAGATTAGTGGTATCAGAGCAGGTTGGTCTTGATCATTTTTTAAGTGCTTGTCCCTGATGAGGTCTGAGTATAGCATGTTAGGTATCGAGCTTGTCTCTCTTGAATACAATCTCTCTCACACACCCAAGAAACACTCAATGGAGGAAGAAAAAAAAATGACGGAGCGGACGATCATATCAATCTATTGCTTGAGCAAGCTCTCACGCGACAGAGGGACGAAATGATGGAGATTTTTTTCCACATCCTTAAAAGCCTACCGATAGCATCAGGTGCATCTTTTTCAAGTGGCCACTTTGGAGGCACCTCACCTTTCAAAGTACAAGTTAGTTTTGATATTCCTGTATTTGAAGGATATATAGATGCAGAAGCCCTAGAAAAATGCTTAACTCTGCTAGAAGGTTATTTCTCTGTTCACAACTTTTTCGACAAAGAAAATATCACCTTTGCACTCCTTAAACCTCTCCCTCATGTCAAACATTGGTGGGAAACTTATTGGGAACAAGTTTCCATAGAGGAGTCTGGAATATATGGGGCCGATCCCACTTGGGAATTTTTTGTGGATGCGGTAAAGGAACAATATTACCCTGTTGGCAACTATGAGGACCAGTACATGAGATGGACCACACTGTGGCAAGAGAGGGGCCAAGCAGTTCTGGTTTTCACCAATACCTTCCATACCTTGTGCACCAAGCTGCATATAAAAGACTCCGAGCGACATTTGGTTCTGAAATACCGTGGGGCTCTACACAGATACATCTAGACTGAAATGGATTTTCTGGACATGTCATCACTCGATGTTGCTTATCGATATGTTGTTAAAATTGAGTAGAAATTTAAGCACCAGAACAAATGGGAATTCGGGTCTGCAAATCCGCAACAACCAAAGTATGACAAAGACGGCCCTAACAAACAGTCTCTTGAAAACCAATCCAAGACACAGGAAAAGAAGGGTCACGGGAAGACAAAGAAGGACACCAAAAAATGGTGTGATTTCCACAAAATCCCCTGGCACAACACCGATGAATGTTGCTCAAAAAAATCATTGGTGGTTGATATCAAATACAAGGAGTCAAACCCTGATTCAGAATCTAATTCTGGAAATAATGGTAAAGGACAGATCAGTGACACAGACCCCATTGTTATTGTCACAATCGCAGCAATTCAACCAGAAGAACCAATTGATCCTGAAGAGGGCGAGCACCGTTTTCATTCACAAATGTGGGTAAAGGGGACCCCGCTGTGTTTTATTGTTGATAGCGGAAGCTAGAAAAACCTCATCTCAACAGAGGTCATCAAACAGTTGGGATTGTCGACAACACCACACCTGCAACCATACAACATCGAATGGCTTCGGCAAGGACGACATCTCCATGTCATCCAACCAACAGTGTCGATTGTCATACGACATCCTATTGGAAAATGTTTAATAGGTAGCGCATGCTTGTCATTGATGGCAAGTACAACAATGAAGATGGCATGAGTACAGGAAGAATGTAATAGAAGGGCACCAGAAGTATTTTAGGAAGACGCTGCAGAGCAAGCCCGATAAGTTCAGAAGAGATAGTGCAGAGGATTGTTGGCAGGTTATTATCAGACAAAGTAAGCTTGTCATCGCTGGATCTCATCGGAGGAGAAGCGCCAGTGATCATTAGATCTCATCCTGAATTCCCGATGGCCATTAGATCTAAATGAAGACAAAAGGAGCGCGCAGATATGGAGGATAGATCTCAGGGGTTAGATCTGAGCGCAGGGTCCGACCACCGTTGGATCAAGGAAAACCTGCAGGATCTTTAAAAGTGCAAGGAGTAGAGGGCTCACAAATCCTGAAAGAAGGAGGACTGTCCATCTCAGAGGGTTATGTGGACCATTGATCCGACTCCCTGTCAGAGTTTCATAGATCGAGAGTTGGAGATATCAAAGAATATTGACATCAAGAATCTCGAAATCGCGATGTGTGAAATCCTGACTGAATCTGAACCGTCAGATCAAGATGTGATCTAGACCGTCGACCCAACTCACGTCAGCAGACCACGTCAGCTAGGAACACATGGCACAACCAAGTAATGACAAGTGTCATACCAATTCAACATGCCAAGCACATGTAAGTCACGAATCAGGGTGATACGTGGCAGTAATTTAACACATGTGACATCAGCAGACTTACACCATGTCGGAGTTTTGAGGATCGAGTGTTGAAGTTGTCAAAGAAAATTCACCACAGGAATCCCGATTTCGTGATATGCGAAATCACAATGTAATTTGAGCCGTCAGATCAAGCTTTGATCTAGACCGTTGATTCCAGTCAATGGAGAGGCATCGGGGATCGAGAGTTGGACATGTCAAATATTATTGACATCAAGAATCTCGATATCGCAATATGCGAAATCGTGATTTAATCGCAGTCGTTGAATAGAGATCAGATCTGGACCATTGATCAAGCTCCATATCAGAGTTTCGCAAATCGCGACATAGAGAGGCAAAGAACCTAATGCATCAAGAATGTCGA
Organism: Picea engelmannii; assembly: GCA_009831015.1. Classification (NCBI taxonomy): domain Eukaryota; kingdom Viridiplantae; phylum Streptophyta; class Pinopsida; order Pinales; family Pinaceae; genus Picea; species Picea engelmannii. The sequence goes on from ML800627.1 coordinate 62,282, forward strand.
AATCGAGAAATCGCGATTCAATCGTAGCCGTTGAATCAAGATTAGATATTAACCATGGAATCACAAGACATGTGGTAAGTGATCAAAATTTCGCTGACTTAGGGTCAATGAATCATAGTGTCGAAAATCATGAAACAAGAAATCGTGAAAGAGCTTTTTGCATAGGCACTTGGTTATGACCATAGTTATATTGGGGAAGGAGCTAGTGCAGAAAAGTTTTGTATCGGAGTTTTGGAAATCGAGATATGGAGAAGTCAGAGACTCTCAACATTAGGATTCACGAAATCGCAAAATGAGAAATCGCAAAAGCGCCTTATGCATAAGGCTATGGTCACAACCCTTGGACACATCAGCGAGAGATGGAGGAAAGAGATAGAGCAACCAAGATCGTTTTCGAGGATCGCGACTTGGAGAGGCAAGAACACAATGCAACAGGAATGTCGAAATTTCGAAACCCGATTTAAAGGCAAGATTAATAAAGCTCATCCAATGGCGTAGATTAACCTGAAGGAGATCTGAGGGCTACTATTGCACGACACAGTGAAACTTCTAGAAACCATTGATGGTTTCTACCAGAGGATGTGAAGACACTTCGAGATGACTGACAGAGGAGGTGAAGAGTCTCTGAGAGGAATGAATATGTTCATGGAGGCGATTGACAGCTAATGAGAATTGAGGCCTGTAACTGAAACAGAGAAGGTGAGTTCGACTGTCACAGAGAAGACGAAGAGTCTCAAACTGCCAGAGAGGTTGAGGAATCTCAGTATAGCATACAGTGATGCTAGACACGCAGGGCGAACCACCAGAGAAGCTGAAGAGTCACGATGATGATCAAACAGAGCACTCGAGAGGTGGAGGATAACGGTGTGGAGTCAGCATGCAGAGGAATTTCAAACATTGCATGCACAAGGTGCACAGAAGCTATAAATACACGGTATAGAGAAGAGATGGGGTGGATGTTGTTGTTGGATTTTGCTATGGTTGTTGTAGTTGAAGTTGATTCATGTGTGAAGAAGGAGGAGAGTGCAGCAGCTGAATAGCACAGAATAGGAACTATGCAGTGAATGGACATGGTGCACAGAGCATAAAAAGCGGAAGAATAGACAACACAAGTGATGTGTGCAGAAAGGCAATGAGGCAGACAGAGCAACGAAATGCAGCAGAACAGTGATGAGTCTGGTAAGCCATTTTTGAACATCATATCACTGTAATAAGTTTCAGTAGCAAAGATTAATATTTCAGGGTGGTTGGGAGGAGCTAGGGAGGACTGGTGTCCTGAAAGGTTCAAGTGGGTGCTTGAACACAGGGAGTTGGTGCTTCCTTTGAGTTGGTGCTAGAGAAACCAGGGAGTTGGTGCTTCCTTCTAGTTGGTGCTAGAGAAACCAGGGAGTTGGTGCTTCCTTCTAGTTGGTGCTAGAGAAACCAGGGAGTTGGTGCTTCCCTCTGGTGGGTGCTAGAGAAAACAGAGAGTTGGTGCTCTCAGCAAGTTGCAGCTTGCAAAAATAAGTTTGTAGCCTCATTATGAGTTGGTCCTCATATGTATGATACTGTAAAGAATGTAACTATTACTTATCATATAAAGAAAAAGAGGTTTTTACCCTGCATGGGTTTCCTCAGGAAATATCTGTCTTTGTGTTTCTATTATATGTGACTGATGTTGAATGTGCCATTTTTTATTTCCCTGCATTAATGTGATCATCATTCAGTGTTTCTGCAAAGAGTTTAAAAGAAGCATAATTGTTTAATCACGGTAACAATTGATTCACCCCCCCCTCTCAGTTGTCCAATAATTGGTATCAGAGCCGACCCCTTTTATATAAGGGCAGATCCTATATCTTAAACATGTCAAGCCATGAAGGAAATTCAACCAATAAGGCCCCCCTAGTCAATGGAACAAACTTTGCCTTCTGGAAAGTTAGAATGAGAACCTACATAATGGATTTAGGTGTAGATATCTGGGATGTGGTAGATACTAGTTATGTAAAGCCAGTTGTGCTAGCTAATAAGGATGACAAACTAGAATTTAGCTTCAACGCTAAGGCTATGAATGCTATCTTGAGTGGGCTTACAGAAGCAGAATTCGTAAAAGTTATGCACCTAGAAACTGCCAAAGAAATGTGGGACAAACTCATTAACAGTTATGAGGGTAATGAGAAGGTAAACGATGCAAAGCTTCAAACCTATAGAATACAGTTTGAACAACTGAATATGAAGGAAGATGAAACTATTGGAAAGTACTTTCTGAGAATAGAAGAAATGGTAAATGCAATGAAGGTACTTGGTGAAACAATTGGGGAACCTTCTTTAGTTCAGAAAATCTTGAGATCTCTCCCAGATAGGTTCAACCCAAAGGTCTCTGCTATAGAAGAACTTAATGATCTAAAA
>ML800627.1:68763-128626 GCA_009831015.1 Picea engelmannii
ATTTCTTTATCAACCACAGAGGCATAGTACATTGCTGCTGCTACCTGTTGCACACAGGTATTATGGATGATTCAGACACTTGCAGACTTAGAGGTAAAATACACTGCACCGATCCCAATTCATTGTGATAACACTAGTGCCATAATGTGTCTAAAAATCTTGTCTTCCACTCCAAGACAAAACATATTCCCATAAAATATCATTTTCTGAGAGAGCAGGTCACCAATCAGATTGTTCAGGTCCATTACATTCCAACTACATAACAAATTGAAAACATCTTTACTAAGCCCCTAGCCAAGACACCGTTTGAATATCTCAAACAGAAGTTGGGTGTCATTTTGTTTCACACCTAAAAGAGTCCATCTTGTTAGGGGGAGATTTGTATTGTTTGAATATCTAATGCCTCCTAAAATTACTGCAATAGCTCAGGGGGAGCATGTCTCTTCTTTGACATTGATGTCAAAGGGGGAGAAAAAAATTCAGGTGCCTTAGTTGCCATCAATGCCAAAGGGGGAGATTGTTGGAAAATGTTTAACAGGTAGTGCATGCTTTTCATTGATGGCAAGTACAACAATGAAGATGGCATGGGTACATGAAGAATGTAATAGAAGGGCACCAGAAGTATTTTAGGAAGATGATGCAGAGCAAGCCCGATAAGTTCAGAAGAGATAGTGCAGAGGATTGTTGGCAGGTTATTATCAGGCAAAATAAGCTTGTCATTGATGGCAAGATCAGAGTATGCAGCGAAGGAAAAAAAAGGACAAAGTACGCTCCGAAGGAGAAGTTCCAGTGATCATTGGATCTCTTCATGAATTCCCGATGGCCGTCAGATTTAAATGAAGACAAAAGGAGCACACAGATCTGGAGGATATATCTCAGGCGTTAGATCTGAGCGCAGGGTCCGACCACCGTTGGATCGAGGAAAACTTGCATGATCTTTAAAAGTGCAAGGAGTAGAGGGCTCACAAATCCCGAAAGCAGGAGGACCATCCATCTTAGAGGGTTATGTGGACTGTTGATATGACTCCCTGTCGGAGTTTTGGGGATCGAGAGTTGGAGATGTCAAAGAATATTGACATCAAGAATCTCGAAATCGCGATGTGTGAAATCCCGACTGAATCTGAACCATCAGATCAAGATGTGATCTAGACCGTTGACCTGACTCACGTCAACAGACCACGTTAGCTAGGAACACGTGGCACAACTAGGTAATGACAAGTGTCATACCAATTCAACATGCCAAGCACATGTAATTCACGAATCAGGGTGACACGTGGCAGTTATTTAACACATGTGATGTCAGCAGACTTACACCATGTCGGAGTTTCAAGGATCGAGTGTTGAAGTTGTCAAAGAACATTCACCACAGGAATCCTGATTTCGTGATATGCGAAATCACGATGTAATCTGAGCCGTCAGATCAAGCTTTGATCTGGACCATTGATTCCAGTCAATGGAGAGGCATCGGGGATCGAGAGTTGGACGTGTCAAAGATTATTGACATCAGGAATCCCGATATCGCGATATGCGAAATCGCGATTTAATCGTAGTCGTTGAATAGAGATCAGATCTAGACTGTTGATCAAACTCCATATCGGAGTTTCGTGAATCGCGACATAGAGAGGCAAAGAACCCAATGCATCAAGAATGTCGAAATCGTGAAATCACGATTCAATCGTAGCCATTTAATCAAGATTAGATCTGAACCATGGAATCACAGGACATGTGTCAAGTGATCAAAATTTCGCTGACTTGGGGTCAACGGAGCATAGTGTCAAAAATCACGAAACGAGAAATCGCGAAAGCGCTTTTTGCATAGGCGCTTGGTTATGACCATAGTCATATTGGGGAAGGAGCTAGTGCAAAAAAGTTCTATATCGGAGTTTAGGAAATCAAGAGATGGAGAAGTCAGAGACTCTCAACATTAGGAGTCACAAAATCGTGAAATGCGAAATCGTGAAAGCGCCTTATGTATAAGGCTGTGGTCACAACCCTTGGACACATCAGCGAGGATTGGAGGAAAGAGATAGAGCAACCAAGCTCGTTTTCGGGAATCGCAACTTGGAGAGGCAAGAACACAATGCAACAGGAATGCTGAAATGCCGAAACCCAATTTAAAGGCAAGATTAATAAATCTCATCCAATGGCGTAGATTAACCTGAAGGAGATCTGAGGGCTACTATTGCACAACACAGTGGAACTGCTAGAAACCATTGATGGTTTCTACAAGAGGATGCGAAGAAACTTCGGGATGAATGACAGAGGAGGTGAAGAGTCTCTGAGAGGAATGAAGATGTTCATGGAGGCGATTGACAACTGATGAGCATTGAGGCCTGTAACTGAAACAGAGAAGGTGAGTTCGACTGTCACAGAGAAGACGAAGAGTCTCAAACTGCCAGAGAAGCTGAGGAATCTCAGTATAACATACAGTGATGTTGGACACGCGGGGTGAACCACCAGAGAAGCTGAAGAGTCACAATGATTATTAGACAGAGAACTTGAGAGGTGGAGGATAACGATGCGGAGTCAACATGCAGAGGCATTGCGAACATTGCATGCACAAGGTGCACAGAAGCTATAAATACACGGTTCAGAGAAGAGATGGGGTGGTTGTTGTTGTTGGATTTTGTTGTGGTTGTTGTTGGTGAAGGTGATTCATGTGTGAAGAAGGAGGAGAGTTCAGCAACTGAATAGAACAGAAGAGGAACTGTGCAGTGAATGGACATGGCACACAGAGCATAAAAAGCAGAAGAATAGACAGTGCAAGTGATGTGTGCAGAAAGGAAATGAGGCAGACAGAGCAATGAAATGCAACAGAAAAGTGATGAGTCTGGTAAGCCATTATTGAACATCATATCACTGTAATAAGTTTCAGTAGCAAAGATTAATACTTCTGGGTGGTTGGGAGGAGCTAGGGATGACTGGTGTCTTGAAAGGTTCAAGTGGGTGCTTGAACACATGGATTTGGTGCTTCCTTCTAGTTGGTGCTAGAGAAACCAGGGAGTTGGTGCTTCCTTCTAGTTGGTGCTAGAGAAACCAGGGAGTTGGTGCTTCCTTCTAGTTGGTGCTAGAGAAACCAGGGAGTTGGTGCTTCCCTCTAGTGGGTGCTAGAGAAAACAGAGAGTTGGTGCTCTCAGCAAGTTGCAGCTTGCAAACTGAGGTTGTAGCCTCATTATGAGTTGGTGCTCATATGTATGATACTGTAAAGAATGTAACTATTACTTATCATATAAAGAAAAAGAGGTTTTTACCCTGCATGGGTTTCCTCGGGAAATATCTGTCTCTATGTTTCTCTTATATGTGACTGATGTTGAATGTGCCATTGTTTATTTCCCTGCATTAATGTGATCATCATTCAGTGTTTCTGCAAAGAGTTTAAAAGAAGCATAATTGTTTAAGCATAGTAACAACTTATTCACCCCCCCTCTCAGTTGTCCAACACATCCAACCCTTCAAGGATGAGGTATTATATGATGTTGTCGCACTAGATGTCTGTGATGTTGTCTTGGGCCAACCATATATGTGGAGACGCCATGATGTTTATGAGTCCCGACCCCATAGTTTCATTGTTACTTTGGGGGGTCATCTCTACAGAATACCAAAGGTAGTTCCAACTATTGTTCCACATAAAAAGTGTTGCAAAGTAGTATCTCATACTAAAAAATTCAGCTTCTTCAAAATCTGTTCAAAAGGGGAAGAAAACGACACTATAACCACTACACCCTCGCCCCCTGCACCTTCTATCCAAAAAAAGTAGGTCGACAAGGTTGCAACAAAGCACAAATATTCCTTCTACACACCCTCCTCTCATTTATCTCAACTTGTTGAATAGCCTCAGCTTCAACAGGTTCATGACAAACTTCCACAAACTAAGCAGTGCGACGTCTCCAACAATACAAGCATCTCACCAAGATGCAGATCCAACAAATGTTTTTCCCTCTCCCCCAAGAAATCAATGAAATGGATACCACTACATCCTAAGGAGAGAGTATTGATCCAGGTGGATATCGGTGTCCACCAACCTTTTCCAACTGGCTCAAAACAGTTTTCTGGCAATTTTGGTAATTTACTATTTTTAGCAGGTTTTAAATTTTGGGGTCATTTTGAGGGCCCAAATGAAGGTTTTTTGAGATCAAGGTTCTCAATGATAACCAAAAACATTATTGATCCCCCAAAATGAATCTCCTTGATGATACCTTTCCAACGAGCTATCACACACCTAAAATGGAGATCGTATGCAAAAGTTACGACCCCAGGAAGTTGTTGTACTCACTTACCCAAACGGGGCCCACAAGTCTTTTGGTGCTTCATCTCCTAGGGTTACGTTTTTGTATGTCTAGGGTTTTGGGCATTCCTACTTATTGTAAAAGGCCTTCAAAGCCTCATTTTAGTCATCTTCTTGCGAATGTGAGTAGCCGTCACATCTCTTCTCAGAGATAAGCTGCCACCATTCTAGTGAGTCTTTAACTCTGTATTTTTACAGACTCTGTACATTTCTTTCATTAATAGAAATCGTGTATTATTAAATCTTTTTATTTATGGTTTCCTCTATGATATATTTCTATTATATTATTGGATATGCGCGATATCTCTATGCATTTCTTTATTATATCTCCGCTCTCATTTCATGCCGAAAATAATCTGGATCAGTGGTATCAGAGCAGGCTAGTCTTGATCGTTTTTTCAGTGCATGTCCCCGACAAGGTCCGAGTATAGAAAGTTGGGTATCAAGCTTGTCTCTCTTGAATATAATCACTCTCTCACACCCAAGAAACCCTCGATGGCAGAAGAAAATAAAAATGACGGAGCAGACGATCCTATCAATCTGTTGCTTGAGAAAGCTCTCACGCGACAAAGGGACAAAATGATGGAGAATTTTTCCCACATCCTTAAACACCTGTCGATAGCATCAGACACATCTTCATCAAGAAGAATTTTTGGAGGCACCTTGCCTTTCAAGGTACAAGTTAGTTTTGATATTCCTGTATTTGAAGGATAGATAGATGCAGAAGCCCTAGAAAAATGGTCAACTCTGCTAGAAGGTTATTTCTCTGTTCACAACCTTTCTGACAAAGAAAAGATCTCCTTAACACTCCTTAAATCTCTCCCTCATGTCAAACATTGGTGGGAAAATTACTAGGAGCAAAGTTCCACAGAGGAGTCTGGAATATATGGGGTCGATCCCACTTTGGAGTTTTTTTGGATGCGGTAAAGGAAAAATATTACCCTGTTGGCAACTATGAGGACCAGTACATGAGATGGACCACAATGCGGCAAGAGAGGGTACAAGAGAGGGGCCAAGTAGTATACCATGGGGCTCTACACAGATACATCCATCCTGAAATGGATTTTCTAGACATCTCTTCACTCGATGCTTCTTATCGATATGCTGCTAAAATTGAGTAGAAATTTAAGCACCAGAACAAATGGGAATTCGGGTTTGCAATATGCAACAACCAAAGTATGAAAAATAAATACCTAACAAATAGTCTCCCGAAAAATAGTCCAAGACACAGGAAAAGAAGGGTCACGGGAAGACAAAGAAGGACACTGGAAAATGGTGTGATTTCCACAAAATCCCCTGGCACAACACCGATGAATGTGTCTCAAAACAGTCATTGGTGGTCGAGATCAAAGACAAGGAGCCGAACCCTGATTTAGAATCTGATTCTAGAAATACTGGTAAAGGAAAGATCATTGATGCAAACCCCACTACTATTGTCACAACCGCAACAATTCAACTAGAAGAACCAACAAATCCTGAAGAGGGGGAGTGCCTTTTTCATTCACATATGTGGGTAAAGGGGACCCTACTGCATTTTATTGTTGATAGTGGAAGCCAAAAAAACCTCATCTCAGCAGAGGTCGTCAAACAGTTGAAATTGTCAACAACACCACACCCGCAGACATACAACATCGAGTGGCTTCGGCAAGGATAGGATCTTCGTGTCAGCCAGCCAATAGTGTCGATTATCATATGACATCCAACCCTTCAAGGATGAGGAATTATGTGATGTTTCCCCACTGAATGTCTGTGATTTTCTCTTGGGCCAACCATATATGTGGAGACACCATGTTGTTTATGAGTCTCGACCCCGTAGTGTCATTGTTCCTTTGGGGGGTCATCTCTACAGAATACCATAGGTAGTTCCAACTATTGTTCCACCTAAAAAGTATCGCAAGGTAGTATCTCATACTGCAAAATTCAGCTTCTTCACAATATGTTCAAAAGGGGAACAAAAGGACACTGCAACCACTATAGCCTCACCCCCTGCACCTTCTATCCAAAAAAAGCAGGTCGTCAAGGTTGCAGAAAAGCCCAAAGATTCCTTCTGCACACCTTCCCCTCATGTAGCTCGACTTGTTGAATAGCCTCAGCTTCAATAGGTTCATGACAAAATTCCTAAGGAGGAAGGATACCATTGCTTCCTAAGGAGGGAGGATTGATCTAGGTGGATATCGGTGGCCATCCACCTTTTCTAACTGGCTCAAAACAGTTTTCTAGCAATTTTGGCAATTTACTATTTTTAGCAAGTTTTAACTTCCAGGGTGATTTTGAGGGCACAAATGAAGGTTTTTTTTTTTATATTGAGGTTCTTAATTATACTCAAATGAATTATTGAGACCCCAAAATTAATCTCCTTGACGATACCTTTCCAACGAGCTATCACACGCCTAAAACGAAGATCGTATGCAAACGTTATGACCTCAGGAAATTGATGTACTCACTTACCCAAACGGGGCCCACATGAATTTTGGCACTTCATCTCCTAGGGTTAGGTTTTTGGATGTCTGGGGTTTTTGGAATTCCTGTTTATTGTAAAAATTCCTTCAGAGCCTCATTGTAGTCATCTTCTTACGAATGTGAGTAGCCGTCACATCTCTTCTCAGAGATAAGTTGCCACCATTCTAGCGAGTCTTTCACTCTGTATTTTTACAGTCTCTATACATTCCTTTCATTAATAGAAATCAGGTATTATTGTATCTCTGTGTTTATGGTTGCATCTATGATATATTTCTATTATATTATTGGATATACGCGATATCTTTGTGCATTTCTTTATTATATCTCCGCTCTCATTTCGTGCCGAAAATAATCTGAATCAGTGGTATCAGAGCAGGCTGGTCTTGATCGATTTTTCAATGCATGTCCCCAACGAGGTCCGAGTATAGTAAGTTGGGTCTCGAGCTTGACTCTCTTGAAGACAATCTCTCTCGCACACCCAAGAAACCCTCGATGGCGGAAGAAACGAAAAATGACGGAGCGAACGATCCTATCAATCTGTTGCTTGAACAAGCTCTCACGCAACAGAGGGACGAAATGATGGATAATTTTGCCCACATCCTTAAATGCCTACCGATAGCATCAGGCGCATATTCATCAAGAAACAAGTTTGGAGGCACCTCACCTTTCAAGGTACAAGTTAGTTTTTATATTCCCGTATTTGAAGGACAGATAGATGCAAAACCCCTAGAAAAATGGTTAACTCTGCTAGAAGGTTATTTCTTTGTTCACAACTTTTCCGACAAAAAAAAGGATCACTTTCACACTCCTTAAAGCTCTCCCTCATGTCAAACATTGGTGGGAAACTTACTGGTTTCAAAGTTCCACAGAGCAGTCTAGAATATATGGGGCTGATCCCACTTGGGATTTTTTTGCGGATCCAGTAAAGGAACAATATTACCCTATTGGCAATTATGAGGACCAGTACATGAGATGGACCACACTGTGGTAAGACAGGAGCCAAGCAGTTCCAGAGTTCTCCAATACCTTCCATACCTTGCGCATCATGCTGGGTATCAAAGACTCCGAGTGACATTTGGTTCTGAAATACCATGGGGCTCTACAAATATACATCCAGATTGAAATGGATTTTATGGACATCTCATCACTTGGTGCTTCTTATTGATATGTTTCTAAAATTGAGCATAAATTTAAGCACCAGAACAAACGGGAATTCGGGTCTGCAAATCCGCAACAACCAAACTATGACAAAGACGGCCCTAACAAACAGTCTCCCGAAAACTATTCCAAGACACAGGAAAAGAAGGGTCACGGGAAGACAAAGGAGGACACCGAAAAAAGGTGTGATTTTCACAAAATCCCCTAGCACAACACCGATGAATGTCACTCAAAACAGTCATTGGCGATCGAGATAAAAGACAAGGAGTCGAACACTGATTTAGAATCTAATTCTGGAAATACTGGTAAAGGACAGATCATTGACGCAGACCCCACTGCTATTGTCGCAACCGCAGCAATTCAACCAGAAGAACCAACAGATCCTAAAGAGGGGAAGCACCTTTTTCTTTCACAGATGTGGGTAAAGGGGACCCCGCTGCATTTTATTGTTTATAACAGAAGCCAAAAAAACCTCATCTCAGTAGAGGTTGTCAAACAGTTAGGATTGTCAACAACACCACACCCGTATCCATACAACATCGGGTGGCTTCGGCAAGGACACGATCCCCGTGTCAGCCAGCCAACAGTGTCGATTTTCATATGACATCCAACCCTTCAAGGATGAGGTATTATGTGATGTTGCCCCACTGGATGTCTGTGATGTTCTCTTGGGCCAACCATATATCTGGAGATGCCATGTTTTTTATGAGTCTCGACCCCATAGTGTCATTTTTACTTTGGCAGGTCATCTATTTAGAATAATAGAGGTAGTTCAAACTATTGTTCCACCTAAAAATTGTCACAAGGTAGTATCTCATACTGCAAAATTCAGCTTCTTCACAATCTGTTCAAAAGGGGAACAAAAGGACACTATAACCATTATAACCTCACCACCTGCACCTTCTATCCAACAGAAAAAGGTCGAAAAGGTTGAAGCAAAGCATAAAGATTTCTTCTGCACACCTTCCTCTCATGTAGCTTGACTTGTTGAGAAGCCTCAGCTTCAACAGGTTCATGACAAGCTTCCACAAACTAAGCAGTGTGACGTCTCGAGCAATACAAGCAGCTCACCAAGATGCAGATCCAACAAATGATTTTCCCTCTCCCCCAGGAACTCAACGCAATGGAGACCATTGCTTCCTAAGGAGGGAGGATTGATCCAGGTGGATATCGGTGGCCACCCACCTTTTCCAGCTGGCTCAAAACAGTTTTTTGGCAATTTTGGCAATTTACTATTTTTAGCAGGTTTTAACTTTCGGGGCCATTTTGAAGGCCCAAATGAAGGTTTTTCGAGATCAAGGTTCTCAATTATATATGAAGGAATTTTTTAGCCCCAAAAATGAATCTCCTCGACGATACCTTTCCAAGGACCTATCACACGCCTAAAATGGACATCATATGCAAGAGTTACGACCCCGGGAAGTTGATGTACTCACTTACCCAAATGGGGCCCACATGACTTTTGGTGCTTCATCTCCTAGGGTTAGGTTTTTAGATGTCTGGGGATTTTGGAATTCCTACTTATCGTAAAAATTCCTTCAGAGCCTCATTGTAGTCATCTTCTTGGGAATGCGAGTAGCTGTCACATCTCTTCTCAAAGATAAGATGGCACCATTCTAGCGAGTCTTTCACTCTGTATTTTTACAGTCTCTGTACATTTCTTTCATTAATAGAAATCATGTATTACTGTATATTTTTGTTTATGGTTGCATCTATGATATATTTCTATTATATTATTGTATATACGTGATATCTTTGTGCATTTATTTATTATATCTCCGCTCTCATTTTGTGCCGAAAATAATCCAAATCAATGGTATCAGAGCAGGCTGGTCTTGATCATTTTTTCAGTGCATGTCCTCGACAAGGTCTGAGTATAGAAATTTGGGTCTCGATCTTGTCTCCCTTGAAGAAAATCACTCTCGTACACCCATGAAACCCTTGGTGGCAGAAGAAAAGAAAAATGGCAGAGCGGACGATCTTATCAATCTGTTGCTTGAGCATGCTCTCACGCGACAGAGGGTCGAAATGATGGAGAATTTTTCCCACATCCTTAAACACCTGTCAATAGCATCATGTGCATATTCATCAAGTGGCCTCTTTGGATCCACCTAGCCTTTCAAGGTACAAGTTACTTTTGATATTCCCGTATTTGAAGGACAGATAGATGCAGAAGCCCTAGAAAAATGGTTAACTCTGCTAGAAGGTTATTTCTCTGTTCACAACTTTTCCAACAAAGAAAATATCACCTTCGCACTCCTTAAAGCTCTCCCTCATGTCAAAAATTGGTGGGAAACTTACTGGGAGAAAATATCCACAAAGGAGTCTAGAATATATGGGGCCGATCCCACTTGGGATTTTTTTGTGGATGTGGTAAAGGAATAATATTACCCTGTTGGCAACTATGAGGACCAATACATGAGATGGACCACACTGCGGCAAGAGAGGGGCCAAGAAATTTTGGAGTTCACCAATACCTTCCATACCTTGCACACCAAGCTAGGTATAAAAGACTCCAAGCAACATTTGGTTCTAAAATACCGTGGGGCTATACACAGATACATCCATACTGAAATGGATTTTCTGGACATCTCATCACTCGGTGCTGCTTATCGATATGTTGTTAAAATTGAGCAAAAATTTGAGCACTAGAACAAATGGGAGTACGGGTTTGAAAATCCGCAACAACCAAACTATGACAAAGATGTCCCTAACAAACAGTCTCCAGAAAACCAGTCTAAGACACAGGAAAAGAAGGGTCACTGGAAGACAAAGAAGGACACCAAAAAATGGTGTGATTTTCACAAAATCCCCTGGCACAACACCAATGAATGTTGCTCAAAACAGTCATTGGTGGTCGAGATCAAAGATAAGGAGTCGAACCCTGATTCAGAATCTAATTCTAGAAATATTGGTAAAGGACTAATCATTGATGCAGACCCCACTACTATTGTCACGACCGCAGTAATTCAACCAGAAGAACCAACAGATCCTGAAGAGGGGGAGTGCCTTTTTCATTCACAGATGTGGGTAAAGGGGACCCCACTGCATTTTATTATTGATAGTGAAAGCCAGAAAAACCTCATCTCAGTAGAGGTCATCAAACAGTTGGGATTGTCGACAACACCACACCTGCATCCATACAACATCAGGTGGCTTCGCCAAGGATGAGATCTTTGTGTCAGCCAGCCAACAATGTCAATTGTCATGTGGCATCCAACCCTTCAAGGATGAGGTATTATGTGATGTTACCCCATTGGATGTCTGTGATGTTCTCTTGGGCCAACCATATATGTGGAGACACCATGTTGTTTATGATTCTTGACCCCATAGTGTCATTGTTACTTTAGGGGGTCATCTCTAAAGACTACCAGAGGTAGTTCCAACTATTGTTCCACCTAAAAAGTGTCGCAAGGTAGTATCTCATACTACAAAATTTATCTTCTTCACAATCTGTTCAAAAGGGGAACAAAAGGACATTGCAACCACTACAACCTCACCCCCGGCACCTTCTATACAACAGAAGAAGGTCGACAAGGTTGCAGCAAAGCACAAATCTTCCTTCTGCACACCTTCCTCTCATGTACCTCAACTTGTTGAACAGCCTCAGCTTCAACACGTTCATGACAAACTTCCACAAACTAAGCAGTGTGACGTCTCCAACAATACAAGCAGCTCACCAAGATGCAGATCCAACAAATGCTTTTCCTTCTCCTCCGGGAACTCAACGCAATGGATACCATTGCTTCCCAATGAGACAGGATTGATCCAGGTGGATATCGATGGCCACCCACCTTTTCCAACTAGCTCAAAACATTTTTCTGGCAATTTTGGCAATTTACTATTTTTAGTAGGTTTTAACTTCTAGGGCCATTTTGAGGGCCCAAATGAAGGTTTTTTGAGATTGAGGTTCTCAATGATATCTAAAAGAATCATTGAGCCCCCAAAATGAATCTCCTCGATGATACCTTTCCAATGATATATCACACGCCTAAAACAGATATCATATGCAAAAGTTACGACCCCGGAAGTTTGATGTACTCACTTACACAAACGAGGCCCACATGACTTTTGGCGCTTCATCTCCTAGGGTTAGGTTTTTGGATGTCTGGGAATTTTTTCATTCCTGATTATTGTTAAAAGGTCTTCAAAGCCTCATTGTAGTCATCTTCTTGAGAATGTGATTAGCCGTCACATCTCTTCTCATAGATAAGTTGCCACCATCCTAGCGAGTCTTTCACTCTGTATTTTTACAGTCTCTGTACATTTCTTTCATTAATATAAATCGTGTATTACTGTATATCTGTGTTTATGGTTGCATCTCTGATATATTTATGTTATATTATTGTATATACGCTATATCTCTATCCATTTATTTATTATATCTTCGCTCTCATTTTGTGCCAAAAATAATCCGAATCAGTGGTATCAGAGAAGTCTGGTCTTGACTGTTTTTTCAATGCATGTCCCTGATGAGGTCTGAGTATAGAAATTTGGGTCTCAATATTGTCTCTCTTGAAGATAATCACTCTCACACACCCAAGAAACCCTCGATGGTGGAAGAAAATAAAAATGACAGACCAGACGATCCTATAAATCTGTTGCTTAAGCAAGCTCTCACGCAATAGAGGGACGAAATGATGGAGAATTTTACCCACATCCTTAAACGCCTGCCGATAGAATTAGGAGCACCTTCATCAACCGGCCACTTTGGAGGCACCTCACCTTTCAAGGTACCAATTAGTTTTGATATTCCCGTATTTGAAGGACAGATAGATGCAGAAGCCCTAGAAAAATGGTTAACTCTGCTAGAAGGTTATTTCTTTGTTCACAACTTTTTCGACAAACAAAAGATCACCTTTGCACTCCTTAAAGCTCTCCGTCATGTCAAACATTGGTGGGAAACTTATTGGGAGAAAATTTCCACAGAGGAGTTTGGAATATATGGTGTCGATCCCACTTGGGATTTTTTTGTGGTTGCGGCAAAGCAACAATATTACCATGTTGGCAACCATGAGGACCAATACATGAGATGGAACACACTACAAAAAGACACTCTGAGCTGGGTATCAAATACTCTGAGTTACATTTGGTTCTGAAATACCGTGGGGCTCTACATAGATACATCCAGACTGAAATGGATTTTCTGGACATCTCATCACTCGGTGATGCTTATCGATATGCTGTTAAAATTGAGTAGTAATTTAAGCACCAAAACAAACAGGAATTCGGGTCTGTAAATCCGCAACAACCAAAGTATGACAAAGACGGCCATAACAAACAGTCTCTTGAAAACCAATCCAAGACACAGGAAAAGAAGGGTCACGGGAAGACAAATAAGGACACCAGAAAATGGTGTGATTTCCACAAAATCCCCTGGCACAACACCGATGAATGTCGCTCAAAATAGTCATTGGTGGCCGAGATCAAAGACAAGGAGCCAAACCCCGATTCAGAATCTGATTTTGGAAATACTGGTAAAGGACAGATCATTGACGCACACCCCACTGCTATTGTCGTGACCGCAACAATTCAACCAGAAGAACCAACAAATACTGAAGAGGGGGAGCGCCTTTTTCATTCATAGATGTGGGTAAAGGGGACCCCGATGCATTTTATTGTTGATAGCGGAAGCCAGAAAAACCTCATCTCAACAGAGGTCGTCAAACAGTTGGGATTGTTGAAAAAACCACACCCACAACCATACAACATCATGTGGCTTTGGCAAGGATGAGATCTCCATGTTAGCCAACCAATAGTGTCCATTGTCATAAGACATCCAACCCTTCAAGGATGAGGTATTATGTGATGTTGTCCCACTAAATGTCTGTGATGTTCTCTTGGGCCAACCATATATGTGGAGACGCCATGTTGTTTATGATTCTTGACCCCATAGTGTCATTATTACTTTGGGGGGTCATCTCTACAGAATACTAGAGGTAGTTCCAACTATTGTTCCACCTAAAACGTGTCGCAAGGTAGTATCTCATACTACAAAATTCAGCTTCTTCACAATCTGTTCAAAAGGGGAACAAAAGGACACTGCAATCACTACAACCTCGCCCCTTCCACCTTCTATCCAATAGAAGCAATTCGACAAGGTTGCAACAAACAAAAATATTCCTTTTGCACACCTTCCTCTCATGTAGCTCGACTTGTTGAATAGCCTCAGCTTCAACAGGTTCATGAGAAACTTCCACAAAGTAAGCAACGCGACGTCTCTAGCAATACAAGCAGCTCAACAAGATGCAGATACAACAAATGCTTTTCCCTCTCCCCCAAGAACTCAACACAATGGATACCATTGCTTCCTAAGGAGGGAGGATTTATCCAGGTGGATATCAGTGGCCACCCACCTTTTCCAACTAGCTCAAAATAGTTTTCTGGCAATTTTAGCAATTTACTATTTTTAGCAGGTTTTAACTTCCGGGCACATTTTGAGGGCCCAAATGAAGGTTTTTCGAGACATAGGTTCTCAATGATACCCAAATGCATGAATAATCCCCCAAAATGAATCTCCTCGATGATACCTTTCGAATGAGCTATCACACGCCTAAAATAGAGATCGTATGCAAAAGTTACGACCTTGGGAAGTTGATGTACTCACTTACCAAAACGGGGCCCACATGACTTTTGGTGCTTCATCTCCTAGGGTTAGGTTTTTTGATGTCTTGGGTTTTTGGCATTCCTTATTATTGTAAAAATGCCTTCAGAGCCTCATTGTAGTCATCTTCTTGCGAATGCGAGTAGCTTTAACATCTCTTCTTAGAGATAAGCTGCCACCATTCTAGTGAGTCTTTCACTCTGTATTTTTACAATCTTTGTACATTTATTTCATTAATAGAAATCATGTATTACTGTATCTCTGTGTTTATGGTTGCCTCTCTGATATATTTCCATTATATTATTGGATATACGTGATATATCTGTGCATTTCTTTATTATATCTCCGCTCTCATTTCGTGCCTAAAATATTCCAGATCAGTGGTATCAGAGCAGGCTAGTATTGATCGTTTTCTCAATGCATGTCCCCGATGAGGTCCGAGTATAGCAAGTTGGGTCTCGAGATTGTCTCTCTTGAAGAAAATATCTCTCACACACCGAAGAAACCCTCGATGGCGAAATAAATAAAAAACAATGGACCGGAGAATCCTATCAATCTGTTTCTTGAGAAAGCTCTCACGCGACAGAGGAATGAAACGAGGGAGAATTTTTCCCACATCCCTAAATGCCTACCGATAGAATCAGTCACATCTTCATAAAGTGGCCACTTTGGACACACCTCACCTTTCAAGGTACAAGTTGGTTTTGATATTCCCGTATTTGAAGGACAGATAGATGCAGAAGCCCTAGAAAAATGGTTAACTCTACTAGAAGGTTATTTCTCTGTTCACAACTTTTTCGACAAAGAAAAGATCACCTTCGCACTCCTTAAAGCTCTCCCTCATGTCAAACATTGGTGGGAAACTTACTGGGAGCAAAGTTCCACAGAGGAGTCTGGAATATATGGGGTCGATCCCACTTGGGATTTTTTTGTGGAAGCGGTAAAGGAAAAATATTACCCTGTTGGCAACTATGAGGACCAGTACATGAGATGGACCACACTGCGGTAAGAGAGGGGCCAAGAAGTTCCAGAGTTCACCAATACCTTCCATACCTTGGGCACCAAGCTGGGTATCAAAGACTCTGAGTGACATTTGGTTCTGAAATACCGTGGGGCTCTACACAAATACATCCATACTAAAATGGATTTTCTGGACGTCTCATCACTCAGTGCTACTTATCGATATGCTGTTAAAATTGAGTAGAAATTTAAGCACCAGAAAAAAAGGGAATTCAGGTCAACAAATCTGCAACAACCAAATTATGACAAAGATGGCCCTAACAAACAGTCTCCCGAAAACCAGTCCAAGACATAGGTAAAGAAGGGTCACGGGAAGACAAAGAAGGACACCAGAAAATGGTGTGATTTCCACAAACACCCCTGGCACAACACCGATGAATGTCACTCAAAACAGGCATTGGTGGCCGAGATCAAAGACAAGGAGCCCAAACCTGATTCAGAATATGATTTTGGAAATACTGGTAAAGGACATATCATTGATGCAGACCCCACTATTATTGTCATGACCGCAACAATTCAACCAGAAGAACCAACAGATCCTGAAGAGGGGGAGTGCCTTTTTCATTCACAGATTTGGGTAAAGGGGACCCCGCTGTATTTTCTTGTTGATAGTGGAAGCCAAAAAAACCTCATATCAATAGAGGTCATCAAATAGTTGGGATTGTCAACAACACCACACCCACAGCCATACAACATCGGGTGGCTTCAGCAAGGATGAGATCTCTGTGTCATCCAACCAACAGTGTCGATTGTCATACATCATTCAACCGTTCAAGGATGAGGTATTATGTGATGTTGCCCCACTGGATGTCTGTGATGTTCTCTTGGGCCAACCATATATGTGGAGACACCATGTTGTTTATGAGTCTCGACCTTGTAGTGTCATTGTTACTTTGGCGGGTCATCTCTACAGAATACCAGAGGTAGTTCCAACTATTGTTCCACCTAAAAAGTGTTGCAAGGTAGTATCTCATACTACAAAATTTAGCTTCTTCACAATCTGTTCAAAAGGGGAACAAAAGGATATTGCAACCACTATAGCCTCGCCCCCTGCACCTTATATCCAACAGAAGTAGGTCGACAAGGTTGTATCAAAGCTCAAATATTCCTTCTACACATCTTCCTCTCATGTAGCTCGACTTGTTGAAAAGCCTCAGCTTCAACAGGTTCATGAAAAACTTCCACAAACTAAGCAACGCGACATCTCCAGCAATACAAGCAGCTCACTAAGATGCAGATGCAACAAATGTTTTTCCCTCTCCCCTGGGAACTCAATTAAATGGATACCATTTCTTCCTAAGGAGGGAGGATTGATCTAGGTGGATATCGGTGGCCACCCACCTTTTCCAACTGGCTCAAAACAGTTTTCTAGCAATTTTGGCAATTTACAATTTTTAGCAGGTTTTAACTTCTAGGGCCATTTTGAGGGCCCAAATGAAGTTTTTTCAAGATATAGGTCCTCAGTGATATTCGAAGGAATTATTGATCCCCCAAAAAGAATCTCCTTGATGATACCTTTGAAAAGAGCTATCACACGTCTAAAATGGAGATCGTATGCAAAAGTTACGACCCTGGGAAGTTCATGTACTCACTTACCCAAATAGGCGCTTCATCTCCTAGGATTAGGTTTTTGGATGTTTGGAGTTTTTGGCATTCCTGCTTATTGTAAAAAGGCCTTCAGATCCTCATTGTAGTCATCTTCTTGCAAATGCAAGTAGCCGTTAAATCTCTTCTCAGAGATAAGTTGCCACCATTCTAGCGAGTCTTTCACTCTGTATTTTTACAGTCTCTCTACATTTCTTTCATTAATAGAAATCGTGTATTACTATATCTCTGTGTTTATGGTTGCATCTCTGATATATTTCTGTTATATTATTGGATATACGCGATATCTCTGTGCATTTTTTTATTATATCTCCGCTCTCATTTCGTGCCGAAAATAATCCAGATCAGTGGTATCAGAGTAGGCTGGTCTTGATCGTTTTTTCAGTGCATGTCCCCGACGAGGTCCAACTATAGCAAGTTGGGTCTCAAGCTTGCCTCTCTTGAAGACAATATCTCTCGCACACCCAAGAAACCCTCGATGGTGGAAGAAAAGAAAAACGACGGAGCGGACAATCCTATCAATCTATTCCTTGAGCAAGCTCTCACGTGACAGAGGGACGAAATGATGGAGAATTTCTCCCACATCCTTAAAAGCCTGCCAATAGCATCAGGCACATCTTCATCAAGCAGACACTTTGGATGCACCTCGCCTTTCAAGGTACAAGTTAGTTTTGATATTCCCGTATTTGAAGGACAGATAGATGTAGAAGCCCTAGAAAAATGGTTAACTCTGCTAGAAGGTTATTTCTCTGTTCACAACTTTTCCGACAAAGAAAAGACACCTTCACACTCCTTAAAGCTCTCCCTCATGTCAAACATTAGTGGGAAACTTAATGGGAACAAAGTTCCACAGAGGATTCTGGAATATATGGGGCCGATCCCACTTGGGATTTGTTTGTGGATGATGTAAAGGAACAACATTACCCTGTTGGAAACTATGAGGACCAGTACATGAGATGGACCACACTGTAGCAAGAGAGGGGCCAAGCAATTTTGGAGTTCACCAATACCTTCCATACCTTGCACACCAAACTGGGTATCAAAGACTCCAAGCGACATTTGGTTCTGAAATATCGTGGGGCTCTACACAGATACATCCAGACTTAAATGGATTTTCTGGACATCTCATCACTTGGTGTTGCTTATTGATATGCTGTTAAAATTGAGTAAACATTTAAGCACCAGAACAAACGGGAATTCAGGTCTGCAATTCCGCAATAACCAAAGTATGAAAAAGACATCCCTAACAAACAGTCTCCCGAAAACCAGTCCAAGACACAGGAAAAGAAGGGTCATGGGAAGACAAAGAAGGACACCAGGAAATGGTGTGATTTCCACAAACGCCCCTAGAACAACACCGATGAATGTCGCTCAAAACAGTCATTGGTGGTCGAGATCAAAGACAAGGAGTCGAACCCTGATTCAGAATCTGATTCTGGAAATACTGGTAAAGGACAAATCATTGACACAGACCCCACTGCTATTGTCGCGACCGCAACAATTCAATGATAAGAACCAACAGATCCTGAAGAGGGGGAGTGCCTTTTCCATTCACAGATGTGGGTAAAGGGGAGCCCACTGTATTTTATTGTTGATAGTGGAAGCCAGAAAAACCTTATCTAAGAAGAGGTCGTCAAACAGTTGGGATTGTCAACAACACCACACTTACAACCATACAACATCGGGTGGCTTCAACAAGGATGAGATATCTGTGTCAGCCAACCAATAGTGTTGATTGTAATACAACATCCAACCCTTTAAGGATGAGGTATTATGTGATGTTTCCCCACTGGATGTCTATGATGTTCTCTTGGGCCAACCATATATGTGGAGATGCCATGTTGTTTATGAGTCTCAACCCTGTAGTGTCATTGTTACTTTGGGGGGTCATATCTATAGAATACCAGAGGTAGTTCCAACTATTGTTCCACCTAAAAAGTGTCGCAAGGTAGTATCTCATAATCCAAAATTCATCTTCTTCACAATCTGTTCAAAAGGGGGAAAAAATGACACTGGAACCACTACAGCCTCGCCCCATGCACCTTCTATCCAATAGAAGCAGGTCGAAAAGGTTGTTGAAAAGGTTGTCGAAAAGCACAAATATTCCTTTTGCACACCTTCCTCTCATGTAGCTCGACTTGTTGAACAACCCCAGCTTCAACAGGTTCATGACAAACTTCCACAAACTAATCAGCGCGACGTCTCCAGCAATACAAGCAGCTCACCAAGATGCAGATCCAACAAATGCTTTTCCCTCTTCACCAGGAACTCAAAAAAATGGACACCATTTCTTCCTAAGGAGGGAGGATTGATCCAGGTGGATATTGGTGGCCACCCACCTTTTCCAACTGGCTCAAAACAGTTTTCTAGCAATTTTGGGAATTTACTACTTTTAGCAGGTTTTAACATTCAGGGCCATTTTGAGGGCCCAAATGAAGGTTTTTCAAGATCGAGGATTTTCAAGATCCAAATCCATGATTGATCCCACAAAATGAATCTCCTCGACAATACTTTTCCAATGAGCTATCACAGGCCTAAAATGGAGATCGCGTGCAAAAGTTATGACCTCGAGAAGTTGATGTACTCACTTACCCAAACGGGGCCCACACGACCTTTGGCGCTTCATTTCCTAGGGTTAGTTTTTTGGATGTCTGGGGTTTTTGGCATTCCTTCTTCTTGTAAAAAGGCCTTCAGAGCCTCATTCCATTCATCTTCTTGCGAATGCAAGCAACCGTCACATCTCTTCTCAGAGATAAACTTCCACCTTTCTAGCGAGTCTTTCACTCTGTATTTTTACAATCTCTGTACATTTATTTCATTAATAGAAATCGTGTATTACTATATATCTGTGTTTATGGTTGCATATTTGATATATTTATGTTATATTATTAGATATATGTGATATCTCTATGCATTTCTTCATTATATCTCTGCTCTCATTTCGTGCCGAAAATAATCCAGATCAGTGGTATCAGAGCAGGTTGGTCTTGATCATTTTTTCAGTGCATGTCCTTGACAAGGTCTGAGTATAAAAAGTTAGGTCTTGAGCTTGTCTCTCTTGAATACAATCACTCTCACACACCCAAGAAACCCTCGATGGTGGAAGAAAAGAAAAATGATGGAGCGGACAATCCTATCAATCTGTTTCTTGAGCAAGCTCTCACGCGACAGAGCGACGAAATGATGGAGAATTTTTCCCACATAATTAAACATTTTCCGATAGCATCAAGTGCATATTCATCAAGCAACCACTTTGGAGGCACCTTTCCTTACAAGGTACAAGTTAGTTTTGATATTCCCGTATTTGAAGGACAGATAGATGCGGAAGCCCTAGAAAAATGGTTAAATATGCTAGAAGGTTATTTCTCTGTTCACAACTTTTCGACAAAGAAAATATCACCTTCATACTCCTTAAAGCTATCCCTCATGTCAAACATTGGTGGGAAACTTACTGGCAGCAATGTTCCACTGAGGAGTCTAGAATATATGGGGCCGATCCCACTTGGAATTTTTTTGTGGATGCGGTAAATGAACAATATTACCCTGTTGGCAACTATGAGGACCAATACATGAGATGGACCACACTGCGGCAAGAGAGGGGCCAAGCAGTTCTAGAGTTCACCAATACCTTCTATACCTTGCACACCAATATGGGTATCAAAGACCCTGAGTGACATTTGGTTCTGAAATACCGTGGGGATCTACACAGATACATCCAGACTGAAATGGTTTTCTAGACATATCATCACTCGGTGTTGCCTATCGATATGATGTTAAAATTGAGAAGAAATTTAAGCACCAAAAGAAATGGGAATTCGGTTCTCCAAATCCGCAACAACCAAATTATGACAAAGATGACCCTAACAAATAGTCTCTCGAAAACCAGTCCAAGATACAGGTAAATAAGGGTCATGGGAAGACAAAGAAGGACACCGGAAAATGGTGTGATTTCCACAAAATCCCCTAGCACAACATCGATGAATGTCGCTCAAAATAGTGATTGGTGGCCGAGATCAAAGACAAGGATTTGAACCCTAATTATGAATATGATTCTGGAAATACTGGTAAAGGATAGATCATTGACGCAGGCCCCACTGCTATTTTCATGACCATGGCAATTCAACCAGAAGAGCCAATAGATCCTAAAGAGGGGGACCACCTTTTTCATTCACAGATGTGGGTAAAGGGGACCCCGCTGCATTTTATTATTGATAGTGGAAGCCAGAAAAACCTCATCTCAACAGAGGTCGTCAAACAATTGGGATTGTCAAAAACACCACACCTGTAGCCATACAACATCTGGTAGCTTCGGCAAGGCCAAGATCTCTGTGTCAACCACCCAACAGTGTCAATTGTCATACGACATCCAACCCTTCAAGGATGAGGTATTATGTGATGTTGCCCCACTGAATGTCTGTGATGTTCTCCTGGGCCAACCATATATGTGGAGACACCATGTTTTTTATGAGTCTCGACCCCGTAGTGTCATTGTTACTTTGGGGGGTCATCTCTATAGAATACCAGAGGTAGTTCCAACTATTGTTCCACCTAAAAAGTGTCGCAAGGTAGTATGTCATACTACAAAATTCAGCTTCTTCATAATCTGTTCAAAAGGGGAACAAAAGGACACTGCAACCACTACATCCTTTCCCCCTACACCTTCTATCCAACAGAATCAGGTCGACAAGGTTGCAGCAAAGCACAAATATTCCTTCTGCACGCCTTCCTCTCATGTAGCTTGACTTGTTGAACATCTTTGGCTTCAACAGATTCATGAAAACATCCACAAACTAAGAAACGCGACTTCTCTAGCAATACAAGCACATCACTAAGATGTAGATCCAACAAATTCTTTTTCCTCTCCCCTGGGAACTCAATGCAATGGATACCATTGCTTCCTAAAGAGGGAGGATTGATCCAGGTTTTTCGAGATCCAGGTTTTTTCGAGATTGAGGGCCCAAATGAAGGTTTTTTGAAATCAAGGTTCTCAATGATATCTAAAGGCATGATTGAGCCCCCAAAATCAATCTTCTTGACGAAACCTTTCCAAGGAGCTATCACACGCCTAAAACGGAGATTGTATGCAAAAGTTACGACCCCGGGAAGTTGATGTACTCAATTACCCAAATGGGGCCCACATGACTTTTGGCGCTTCATCTCCTAGGGTTAGGTTTTTGGATGTCTGGGGGTTTTGGCATTCCTTCTTATTGTAAAAAGGCCTTCAGAGCTTTATTGTAGTCATCTTCTTGCGAATGCAGGTAGCCATCACATATCTTCTCAAAGATAAGCTGCCACCATTCTAGTGAGTATTTCACTCTGTACTTTTACAGTCTCTGTACATTTATTTCATTAATAGAAATCATGTATTACTTTATCTCTGTGTTTATGGTTTCATCTATGATATATTTCTGTTATATTATTGGATATACGCGATACCTCTGTGCATTTATTTATTATATCTCCGCTCTCATTTCCTACCGAAAATAATCTGGATCAGTGGTATCAGAGAAGGTTGGTCTTGATCGTTTTTTCAGTGCATGTTCCCGATGAGGTCCGAGTATAGAAAGTTGGGTCTCAAGATTGTCTCTCTTGAAGACAATCGCTCTCTCACACCCAAGAAACCCTCGATGGCGGAAGAAAAGAAAAAGGATGGATCGTACGATCCTATCAGTCTGTTGCTTGAGCAAGCTCTCACGCGACAGAGGGACAAAATGATGGAGAATTTTTCCGACATCCTTAAACGCTTGTCGATAACATCAGGCATATCTTCATCAAGCGGCCACTTTGGAGGCACCTCGCCTTTCAAGGTACAAGTTAGTTTTGATATTCCCGTATTTGAAGAACAGATAGATGTAAAAGCCCTAGAAAAATGGTTAACTCTGCTAGAAGGTTATTGCTATGTTCACAACTTTTTTCGACAAAGAAAAGATGAACTTTGCACTCCTTAAAGCTCTCCCTCATGTCAAACATTGGTGGGAAACTTATTGGGATCAAAGTTCCACAGAGGAGTCTAGAATATATGGGGTCGATCCCACATGGGATTTTTTTGTGAATGTGGTAAAGGAACAATATTACCCTGTTGGCAACTATGAGGACCAATACATGAGATGGTCCACACTACGGCAAGAGAGGGGCCAAGCAGTTCCCGAGTTCACCAATACCTTCCATACCTTGCGCACCAAGTTGGGTATCAAAGACTTCGAGGGACATTTGGTTCTGAAATACCGCGGGGCTCTACACAGATACATCCAAACTGAAATGGATTTTCTGGACATCTCATCACTCGGTGCTTCTTATCGACATGTTGTTAAAATTGAGCAGAAATTTAAGCACCAGAACAAACGGGAATTTGGGTCTGCAAATCTGCAACAACCAAAGTATGACAAAGACCTCCCTAACAAAAAATCTCCCGAAAAATAGTCCAACACACAGGAAAAGAAGGGTCACATGAATACAAAGAAGGACATTGGAAAATGGGGTGATTTCCACAAAATCCCCTGGCATAACACCAATGAATGTCGCTCAAAACAGTCATTAGTGGCCGAGATGAAAGGACAGATTCTTGATGCAGAATCTGATTCTTTAAATACTAGTAAAGGACATATTATTGATGCAAACCCCACTACTATTGTCATGACCGCAGCAATTCAACCAGAAGAAACACAGATCCTGAAGAGGGGGAGCACCTTTTTCATTCGTAGATGTGGGTAAAGGGGACCCCACTACATTTTATTGTTGATAGCGGAAGCTAGAAAAACCTCATCTTAGCAGAGGTCATCAAACAGTTGGAATTGTCAACAACACCACACCAGTAGACATACAACATCAGGTGGCTTTGGCAAGGATTAGATCTCCATGTCATCCAGCCAAGAATGTCGATTGTAATACGACATCCAACACTTCAAGGATGAGGTATTATGTGATGGTTCCCCACTGAATGTCTGTGATGTTCTCTTGGGCCAACCATATATGTGGAGACTCCATGTTGTTTATGAGTCTCGACCCCGTAGTCTCATTGTTACATTGAGGGGTCATATCTACAGAATACCAGAGGTATTTCCAACTATTGTTCCACCAAAAAAGTGTTGCAAGTTAGTATCTCATACTGCAAAATTCAGCTGCTTCACAATCTATTCAAAAGGGGAACAAAAGGACACTGCAACCACTACAGCCTCGCCCCCTACACCTTCTATCCAACAGAAGCAGGTCTATAAGGTTGCAGTGAAGCACAAATATTCCTTTTGCACACCTTCCTCTCATGTATCTCGACCTGTTGAACAACCTCAGCATCAACAGGTTCATGACAAACTTCCACAAAGTAAGCAGTGCGACGTCTCCAGCAATACAAGCAGCTCACCAAGATGCAGATCCAACAAATGTTTTTCCATCTCCCATAGGAACTCAACGCAATGGACACCATTTCTTCCTAAGGATGGAGGATTGATCCAAGTGGATATCGGTGGCCACCCACCTGTTCTAATTGGCTCGAAGAAGTTTTCTAGCAATTTTGTCAATTTACTATTTTTAGCAGGTTTTAACTTTCGGGGCCATTTTGAGGGCCCAAATGAAGGTTTTTCGAGATGGAGGTTCTTAATCTTATCTAAAGGCATGATTGAGAAACAAAAATAAATCTCCTTGACAATACATTTCCAACGAGCTCTCACGCACCTAAAACGGAGATCGTATGCAAAAGTTACGACCCCGAGAAGTTGATGTACTCACTTACCCAAACGGGGCCCACATGACTTTTGGTACTTCATATCCTAGGGTTAGGTTTTTGGTTGTCTAGGGTTTTTGGCATTCCTGCTTATTGTAAAAATGCCTTCAGAGCCTCATCGTAGTCATCTTCTTGTGAATGCAAATAGTCGTGACATGTCTTCTCAGAGATAAGCTGCCACCATTCTAGCGAGTCTTTCACTCTGTATTTTTATAGTCTCTGTACATTTATTTCATTAATAGAAATTGTGTATTACTATATCTCTCTGTTTATGGTTGCATCTCAAATCTATTTCTGTTATATTATTGGATATACGCGATATCTCTGTGCATTTCTTTATTATATCTCTACTCTCATTTTGTGCCAAAAATAATCTGGATCAGTGGTATCAGTGCAGGCTGGTCTTGATCATTTTTTTAGTGCATGTCCCCGATGAGGTCCGAGTATAGAAAGTTGTGTCTCAATATTATCTCTCTTGAAGACAATTTCTCTCGCACACCCAAGAAACCCTCGATGGCAGAAGAAAAGAAAAACGATGGAGTGGACGATCCTATCAATCTGTTGCTTGAGCAAGCTCTCACGTGACAGAGGGACGAAATGATGGAGTATTTTTCCCACATCCTTAAACATCTATCGATAGCATCAGGCGCATCTTCATCAAGAGACCACTTTGGATACACCTCTCCTTTCAAGGTACAAGTTAGTTTTGACATTCCCGTATTTGAAGGACACATAGATGCAGAAGCCCCAGAAAAATGTTTAACTCTGCTAGAAGGTTATTTCTTTGTTCACAACTTTTCTGACAAAGAAAAGATCACCTTGGCACTCCTTAAAGCTCTCCCTCATGTAAAACATTGGTGGCAAACTTACTGGGAGCAAAGTTCCACAGAGGATTTTGGAATATATGGGGCCAATCCCACTTGGGATTTTTTTGTGGATGCGGAAAAGGAACAATATTACCCTGTTGGAAACTATGAGGACCAGTACATGAGATGGAACACACTGCGACAAGAGAGGGGCCAATCACTTCCAGAGATCACCAATACCTTCCATACCTTGCACACCAAGCTGGGTATCAAAGAATCCGAGCGAAATTTGGTTCTGAAATACTGTGGGACTCTACACATATACATCCAGACTAAAATGGATTTTCTGGACATCTCATCACTTAGTGATGCTTATCAATATGTTGTTAAAATTGAGAAAAAATTTAAGCACCAGAACAAACGGGAATTCGGGTCTACAAATCCGCAACAACCAAAGTATGACAAAGACGGCCCTAACAAACAGTCTCCCGAAAACCATTCCAAGACACAGGAAAAGAAGGGTCATGGGAAGACAAAGAAGGACACTGGAAAATGGTGTGATTTCCACAAAATAACTTGGCACAAGACCGATGAATGTCGCTCAAAAGAGTCATTGGTGGCCGAGATCAAAGACAAGGAGTCGAACCCTGATTCAGAATCTAATTCTGGAAAAATTGTAAATGATAGATCATTGATGCAGACCCCACTGCTATTGTCACGACCGCAACAATTCAACGAGAAGAACCAACAGATCCTGAAGAGGGGGAATGCCTTTTTCATTCATATATGTGGGTAAAGGGGACCCCGCTGCATTTTATTGTTGATAGCGGAAGCCAGAAAAACCTCATCTCAGCAGAGGTCGTAAAATAGTTGGTATTGTTGCAACACCACACCTACATCCATACAACATTGGGTGGCTTCGGCAAGGATGAGATCTTCGTGTCAGCCAACCAACAGCGTTGATTGTCATATGACATCCAACCCTTCAAGGATGAGGTATTATGTGATGTTGCTCCACTGGATTTTTGTGATGTTCTCTTGAGCCAACCATATATATGGAGACGCCATGTTGTTTATGAGTCTCGACCTTGTAGTGTCATTGTTACTTTGGGGGGTCATCTCTACAAAATACCAGAGGTAGTTCCAACTATTGTTCCACCTAAAAAGTTTCACAAGGTAGTATCTCATACTGCAAAATTCAGCTTCTTTACAATCTGTTCAAAAGGGGAACAAAAGGACACTGCAACCACTACAGCCTCACCCCCTGCACCTTCTATCCAACAGAAGCAGGTCGACAAGGTTGTAGAAAGGCACAAATATTCCTTCTTTACACCTTCCTCTCATGTAGCTTGACTTGTTGAACAACCTCAGCTTCAACAGGTTCATGATAAACTTCCACAAAATAGCAGCGCAATGTCTCTAGCAATACAACCAGCTCACCAAGATGCACATACAACAAATGCTTTTCCCTCTCCCCTGGGAACTCAACGCAATGGAGACCATTTCTTCCTAAGGAGGAAGGATTGATCATGGTGGATATCAGTGGACACCCACCTTTTCCAACTGGCTCAAAACAATTTTCTGGCAATTTTGGCAGTTTACTATTTATAGCAGGTTTTAACTTTCAGGGCCATTTTGAGGGCCCAAATAAAGGTTTTTCGATATCTAGGTGCTCAATTATAACTGAAGGAATTATTGATCCCCAAAAACGAATCTCCTCATTGATACATTTCCAACAAGCTATCACACGCC
This sequence comes from Picea engelmannii, assembly GCA_009831015.1. Taxonomy (NCBI): domain Eukaryota; kingdom Viridiplantae; phylum Streptophyta; class Pinopsida; order Pinales; family Pinaceae; genus Picea; species Picea engelmannii. The sequence continues at coordinate 96,171 of ML800627.1, forward strand.
TAAAACGAAGATCGTATGCAAAAGTTACGACCCCAGGAAGTTGATGTACTCACTTACCCAAACGGGGCCCACATGAATTTTGGTGCTTCATCTCCTAGGGTTAGGTTTTTGGATGTCTGGGGTTTTTGGCATTTCTTATTATTTTAAAAAGGCCTTCAGAGCCTCATTGTAGCCATCTTCTTGTGAATGCGAGTAGCCGTCACATCTCTTCTCAGAGATAAGTTGCCACCATTCTAGCGAGTCTTTCACTCTGTATTTTTACAGTCTTTGTACATTTCTTTGATTAATAGAAATCGTGTATTACTGTATCTCTATGTTTATGGTTTCATATCTGATATATTTTTGTTATATTATTGGATATACGCAATATCGTTTTGCATTTCTTTATTATATCTCCGCTCTCATTTTGTGCCGAAAATAATCTCAATCAATGGTATCAGAGCAGGCTGGTCTTGATCGCTTTTTCAGTGCATGTCCCTGATGAGGTCCGAGTATAGCAAGTTGGGTCTCGAGTTTGTCTCTCTTTAAGACAAATTCTCTTGCACACCCAAGAAACCCTCAATGGCATAAGAAAAGAAAAACAATGTAGCAGATGATCCTATCAATCTATTGCTTGAGCAAGCTCTCACAAGAAATAGGGATGAAATGATGGAGAATTTTACCCACATCCTTAAACACCTACCGATAGAATCAGGCACATATTCATCAAGCGGCCACTTTGGATGCACCTTGCCTTTCAATGTACAAGTTAGTTTTGATATTCCCGTATTTGAAGGACAGATAGATGCAGAAGCCCTAGAAAAATGGTTAACTCTGCAAGAAGGTTATTTCTCTATTCACAACTTTTCCGACAAAGAAAATATCACCTTCTCACTCAAAGCTCTCCCTCATGTCAAACATTGGTGGGAAACTTATTGGGAGAAAATTTCCATAGAGGACTCTGGAATATATGGGTTCAATCCCACTTGGGATTTTTTTGTGGATGCGGTAAAGGAACAATATCACCCTGTTGGCAAATATGAGGAACAATACATGAGATCGACCACACTGCGGAAAGAGAGGGGCCAAGAAGTTATGGAGTTCACCAATACCTTCCATACCTTTTGCACCAGGCTGGGTATCAAAGACTCTGAGGGAAATTTGGCTCTAAAATACCGTGGGGCTCTACACAGATACATCCAGACTAAAATGGATTTTCTAGACATCTCATCACTCGGTGCTGCTTATCGATATGCTGTTAAAATTGAGCATAAATTTAAGAACAAGAACAAATGGGAATTTTGTTCTACAAATCCTCAACAACGAAAGTATGAAAAAGATGGCCCTAACAAACGGTCTCCTGAAAACTAGTCCAAGGCATAGGAAAAGAAGGGTCACAGAAAGACAAAGAAGGACATCGAAAAATGGTGTGATTTCCACAAAATCCCCTAGTACAACACCAATGAATGTCGCTCAAAATAGTCATTGGTGGTCGAGATCAAAGACAAGGAGCCAAACCTTGATTCAGAATCTAATTCTGGAAATACTGGTAAAGGACAGATCAGTGACGCAGACCCCATTGTTATTGTCACAATCGTAGCAATTCAACCAGAAGAACCAATAGATCCTGAAGAGGGGGAGCACCATTTTCATTCACAAATGTGGGTAAAGGGGACCCCACTGCATTTTATTGTTGATAGCGGAAGCCAAAAAAACCTCATCTCAACAAAGGTAATCAAACAGTTGGGATTGTCGACAACACCACACCCGCAGCCATACAACATTGGGTGGCTTTGGCAAGGACGACATCTCCATGTCAGCCAACCAATAGTGTCGATTGTCATATGACATCCAACCCTTAAAGGGTGAGGTATTATATGATGTTTCCCCACTGGATGTCTGTGATGTTCTCTTGGGCCAACCTTATATGTGGAGAAGCCATGATGTTTATGAGTCCCTACCCCGTAGTGTCATTGTTACTTTGGGGGGTCATCTCTATAGAATACCAAAGGTAGTTCCAACTATTTTCCCACCTAAAAAGTGTAGCAAGGTAGTATCTCATACTGAAAAATTCAGGTTCTTCATAATCTATTTAAAAGGGGAACAAAAGGACACTACAACCACTACAGCCTTGCCCCCTGCACATTCTATCCAACAAAATCAAGTTGACAAGGTCGCAGTAAAGCACAAATATTCCTTCTGCACACCCTCCTCTCATGTAGCTTGACTTGTTGAATAGTCTTAGCTTCAACAGGTTCATGACAAACTTCAACAAACTAAGCAGCACCACGTCTCCAACAATATAAGCATCTCACCAAGATGCAGATCCAACAAATTATTTTCCATCTCCCCCAGGAACTCAACACAATGTAGACCACTGCTTCCTAGGGAGGGAGGATTGATCCAGGTGGATATCGGTGGCCACCCACCTTTTCCAACTGGCTCAAAACAATTTTCTGGCAATTTTGGCAATTTATTATTTTTAGCAGGTTTTAACCTTTGGGGCCATTTTGAGGGCCCAAATGAAGGTTTTTTGAGATCAAGGTTCTCAATCATAATAAAAAACATGATTGAGCCCCCAAAATAAATCTCCTCTATGATACCTTTCCAATGAGCTATCACGCACCTAAAACGAAGATCGTATGCAAAAGTTACAACCCCAGGAAGTTGATGTACTCACTTACCCAAACAGGGCCCACATGTCTTTTGGTGCTTCATCTCCTAGGGTTAGGTTTTTGTATGTCTAGGGTTTTGGGCATTCCTTCTTACTTTAAAATTCCTTTAGAGCCTCATTGTATTCATCTTCTTGCGAATGCGAGTAGCCGTCACATCTCTTCTCAGAGATAAGATGCCACCATCCTAGCGAGTCTTTCACTCTATATTTTTACAGTCTCTGTACATTTATTTCATTAATAGAAATCATGTATTACTCTATCGTTTTCTTTATGGTTGCATATCTGATATATTTCTATTATATTATTGTATATACACGATATCTCTGTGCATTTCTTTATTATATCTCCGCTCTCATTTCGTGCCGAAAATAATCTGGATTAGTGGTATCAGACCAAGCTGGTCTTGATCGTTTTTTCAGTGCATGTCCACGACGAGGTCCGAGTATAGAAAGTTGGGTCTCTATCTTGTCTCTCTTGAAGACAATTTATCTTGCACACCGAGGAAACCCTTGATGGTGGAAGAAAAGAAAAATGACGGAGCGGACAATCCTATCAATCTGTTGCTTGAGAAAGCTCTCACGTGACAAAGGGATGAAATGATGGAGAATTTTTCCCACATCCTTAAACACCTGTCGATAGCATCAGGTGCATCTTCATCAAGCAACATTTTTGGAGGCACCTCACCTTTCAAGGTACAAGTTAGTTTTGATATTCCCGTATTTGAAGGACAGATAGACGCAGAAGCCCTAGAAAAATGGTTAACTCTACTAGAAGGTTATTTCTATGTTCACAACTTTTCCGACAAAGAAAATATCACCTTCGCACTCCTTAAAGCTATCCCTCATGTCAAACATTGGTGGGAAACTTACTGGGAGCAAAGTTCCACAGAGGATTCTAGAATATATGGGGCCGATCCCACTTGGGATTTTTTTGTGGATGCGGTAAAGGAAAAGTATTACCCTGTTGGCAACTATGAGGACCAGTACATGAGATGGATCACACTGTGGCAAGAGAGGGACCAAGCAGTTATGGAGTTCACCAATACCTTCCATACCTTGCACACCAAGCTGGGTATCAAAGACTCCAAGCGACATTTGGTTTTGAAATACCGTGGGGCTCTACATAGATACATCCAGACTGAAATGGATTTTCTGGACATCTCATCACTCGGTGATTCTTATCGATATGCTCCTAAAATTGAGTAGAAATTTAAGCACCACAACAAATAGGAATTCAGGTCTGCAAATCCGCAACAACCAAAGTATGACAAAGACAGACCTAACAAACAGTATCCCAAAAACCAGTCCAAGACATAGGAAAAAAAGGGTCACGGGAAGACAAAGCACACCGGAAAATGGTGTGATTTCCACAAAATCCCTTGGCACAACACCGATGAATGTCTCTCAAAATAGTCATTGGTGGTCGAGATCATAGAAGGGGAGTCGAACCCTGATTTAGAATATGATTCTGGAAATAATGGTAAAGGAGAGATCATTGACGCAAACCCCACTACTATTGTCGTGACCGCATCAATTCAACCAGAAGAACCAACAGATCCTGAAGAGGGGGAGTTCCTTTTTCATTCACAGATGTGGGTAAAGGGGACCTTGCTGCATTTTATTGTTGATAGTGGAAGCCAGAAAAACCTCATCTCAGCAGAGGTCATCAAACAGTTGGGATTTTCGACAACACCACACCTGCAGCCATACAACATCGGTTGGCTTCGACAAGGACGGGATCTATGTGTCAGCCAACCAACAGTGTTGATTGTCATACGGCGTCTAACCCTTCAAGGATGATGCATTATGTGATGTTTCCCCACTAGACGTCTGTGATGTTCTCTTGGGCCAACCATATATGTGGAGATGCCATGTTGTTTATGAGTCTCAACCCCGTAGTTTCATTGTTACTTTTGGGGGTCATATCTACAGAATACCATAGGTAGTTCCTACTATTGTTCCACCTAAAAAGTGTCACAAGGTAGTATCTCATACTGCAAAATTCAGCTTCTTCACAATCTGTTCAAAAGGGGAACAAAAGGACATTGCAACCACTATAGCCTCACACCCTGCACCTTCAATCCAAAAAACACAGGTCGACAAGGTTGTAGAAAAGTGCAAAGATTCCTTATGCACACCTTCCTCTGATGTAGATCGACTTGTTGAACAGCCTCAGTTTCAACAGGTTCATGACAAACTTCCACAAACTAAGAAGAGCGACGTCTCCAGCAGTACAAGCAACTCACCAAGATGCAGATCCAACAAATGCTTTTCCCTCTCCCTAGGGAACTCAATGCAATGGATACCATTGCTTCCTAAGGAGGGAGGATTGATCCAGGTGGATATCGGTGGCCACCCACCTTTTCTAACTAGCTCAAAATAGTTTTCTAGCAATTTTGGCAATTTACTACTTTTAGCAGGTTTTAACTTTCGGGGCCATTTTGAGGGCCCAAATGAAGGTTTTTCAATATTGAGGTTCTTAATGATATTCGAAGGCATGATTGATTCCCCAAAATTAATCTCCTCGATGATACCTTTCCAACAAGCTATCACATGCCTAAAATGAAGATCGTATGCAAAAGTTATGACCTCGGGAAGTTGATGTACTCACTTACCCAAACGGGGCCCACATGACTTTTGGCTCTTCATCTCCTAGTGTTAGGTTTTTGGATATCTGGGGTTTTTTTCATTCCTGTTTATTATCAAAAGGCCTTCAGAGCCTCATTGTAGTCATCTTCTTGCGAATGCGAGTAGCCGTCACATCTCTTCTCAGAGATAAGCTGCCACCATTCTAGAAAGTCTTTCACTCTGTATTTTTACAATCTTTGTACATTTCTTTCATTAATAGAAATCATGTATTATATTATCTCTGTGTTTATGGTTGCATCTCTGATATATTTATGTTATATTATTTGATATACACGATATCTTTTTGCATTTCTTTATTATATCTCCGCTCTCATTTCGTGCCGAAAATAATCCAGATCAGTGGTATCAAAGCAGGCTGGTCTTGATCGGTTTTTCAATGCATGACCCCGACGAGGTCCGAGTATAGCAAGTTGGGTATTGAGCTTGTCTCTCTTGAAGACAATCTCTCTCGCACACCCAAGAAACCCTCAATGGCGAAAGAAAAGAAAAACGATGGAGCGAACGATCCTATCAATCTGTTGCTTGAGCAAGCTCTCATGCAATAGAGGGATGAAATGATGGAGAATTTTTCCCACATCCTTAAACGCCTACCAATAGCATCAGGTGCATATTCATCAAGCATCCACTTTGGAGGCACCTTGCCTTTCAAGGTACAAGTTAGTTTTGATATTCCCGTATTTGAAGGACAGATAGATGCAGAAGCCCTAGAAAAATGGTTAACTCTGCTAGAAGGTTATTTCTCTGTTCACAACTTTTCCGACAAAAAAAAGATCACCTTCGCACTCCTTAAGGCTCTCCCTCATGTCAAACATTGGTGGGAAACTTACTGTTTTAAAAGTTCCACATAACAATCTGGAATATATGGGGCTGATCCCACTTGGGATTTTTTTGTGGATGTAGTAAAGGAACAATATTACCCTGTTGGCAACTATGAGGACCAGTACATGAGATGGACCACACTCCAGCAAGAGAGGGGACAAGAAGTTCCAGAGTTCTCCAATACCTTCCATACCTTGTGCATCAAGTTGGGTATCAAAGACTCCGAGTGACATTTGGTTCTGAAATACCGTGGGGCGCTACAAAGATACATCCAGATTGAAATGGATTTTATGGACATCTCATCACTCAGTGCTTCTTATCGATATGCTGCTAAAATTAAGCATAAATTTAAGCACCAAAACAAATGGGAATTCGGGTCTAGAAATCCGCAACAACCAAAGTATGACAAAGACTGCCCTAACAAACAGTCTCCCGAAAACCATTCCAAGACACAGGAAAAGAAGGGTCACAGGAAGACATAGGAGGACACCAGAAAATGGTGTGATTTCCACAAAAGCCCCTGGCACAACACCGACGAATGTCGCTCAAAATAGTCATTGGTGGTCGAGATCAAAGACAAGGAGTCGAACCTTGATTTAGAATCTTATTCTGGAAATACTGGTAAAGGACAGATCATTGACGCAGACCCCATTGCTATTGTCGCGACCGTAGCAATTCAACCAGAAGAACCAACAGATCCTAAAGAGGGGAAGCACCTTTTTCATTCACATATGTGGGTAAAGGGGACCCCGCTGCATTTTATTGTTGATAGTGGAAGCCAGAAAAAACTCATTTGAGCAAAGGTCGTCAAACAGTTAGGATTGTCGACAACCCCACACCTGCAACCATACAACATCGAGTGGCTTCAGCAAGGATGTGATCCCCGTGTCAGCTAGCCAACAGTCTCGATTGTCATATGACATCAAACCCTTCAAGGATGAGGTATTATGTGATGTTTCCCCACTAGATATCTGTGATGTTCTCTTGGGCCAACCATATATGTGGAGACGCCATGTTGTTTATGAGTCTCGACCCTGTAGTGTCATTATTACTTTGGCATGTCATCTCTACAGAATAATAGAGGTAGTTCAAACTATTGTTCCACCTAAAAAGTGTCACAAGGTAGTATCTCATACTGCAACATTCAACTTCTTCACAATCTGTTCAAAAGGGGAACAAAAGGACACTGCAACCACTACAGCCTCGCCCTCTGCACCTTCTATCCAACAGAAGTAGGTCGAAAAGGTTGTAGCAAAGCACAAATATTTCTTCTGCACACCTTCCTCTCATGTAGCTTGACTTGTTGAACAACCTCGGCTTTAATAGGTTCATGACAAACTTCCACAAACTAAGCAGTGTGACGTCTCCAACAATACAAGCAGCTCACCAAGATGCAGATCCAACAAATGATTTTCCCTCTCCCCCAGGAACTGAAATCAATGGAGACCATTTCTTCCTAAGGAGGGAGGATTGATCCAGGTGGATATTGGTGGCCACCCACCTTTTCCAACTGGCTCAAAACAGTTTTCTGGCAATTTGGCAATTTACTATTTTTAGCAGGTTTTAACTTCCGGGGCCATTTTGAGGACCCAAAAGAAGGTTTTTTGAGATTGAGGTTCTCAATAATATATGAAGGCATTATTAATCCCCCAAAATGAATCTCCTCGATGATACCTTTCCAAGGAGCTATCACGCGCCTAAGACGGACATCGTATGCAAGAGTTATGACCCCGAGAAGTTGATGTACTCACTTACCCAAACGAGGCCCACATGACTTTTGGCGCTTCATCTCCCAGGGTTAGGTTTTTGGATGTCTGGAGTTTTTTTCATTCCTACTTATTGTAAAAAGGCCTTCAGAGCATCGTTGTAGTCATCTTCTTGCGAATGCGAGTAGCTGTCACATCTCTTCTCAGATATAAGCTGTCACCATTCTAGCGATTCTTTCACTATGTATTTTTACAGTCTCTGTACATTTCTTTCATTAATATAAATAATGTATTACTATATCTTTGTGTATATGGTTGCATCTCTGATATATTTCTATTATATTATTGTATATACACGATATCTCTGTGCATTTATTTATTATATATCCGCTCTCATTTTGTGCCGAAAATAATTTAGATCAGTGGCATTAGAGCAGGCTGGTCTTGATCGTTTTTTCAGTGCATGTCCCCGACAATGTCCGAGCATAGAAAGTTGGGTCTCGAGCTTGTCTCCCTTGAAGACAATCACTCTCGCACACCCATGAAACCCTCGATGGCGGAAGAAAAGAAAAATGAAAGAGCGGACGATCCTATCAATCTGTTTCTTGAGCATGCTCTCACGTGACAGAGGGTCGAAATGATGGAGAATTTTTTCCACATCCTTAAATGCCTACCGATAGCACCACGTGAATCTTCATAAAGTGGTGAATTTGGAGCCACCATGCCTTTCAAAGTACAAGTTAGTTTTGATATTCCTGTATTTGAAGGACAAATAGATGCAGAAGCCCTAGAAAAATGGTTAACTCTGCTAGAAGGTTATTTCTTTGTTCACAACTTTTTCGACAAAGAAAATATCACCTTCACACTCCTTAAATCTCTCCCTCATGTCAAACATTGGTGGGAAACTTACTGGGAGAAAAATTCCACAGAGGAATCTGTAATATATGGGGCCGATCCCACTTGGGATTCTTTTTTGAAGGTGGTAAAGGAACAATATTACCCTGTTGGCAACTATGAGGACCAGTACATGAGATGGACCACACTACGGCAAGAGAGGGGCCAAAAATTTTTGGAGTTCACCAATACCTTCCATACCTTGTACACCAAGCTGGTTATCAAAGACTCCAAGGGACATTTGGTTCTGAAATACCGTGGGGCTCTACACAGATACATCCATACTGAAATGGATTTTCTGGACATCTCATCACTCGGTGTTGCTTATCGATATGTTGTTAAAATTGAGCAGAAATTTGAGCACCAGAACAAATGGGAATTTGGGTCTGCAAATCTGCAACAACCAAAGTATGACAAATACGGCCCTATCAAACAGTCTCCCGAAAACCAGTCTAAGACATAGAAAAAGAAGGGTCACGGGAAGACAAAGAATGACACCGAAAAATGGTGTGATTTCCACAAAAGCCCCTAGCACAACACCGATGAATCTCGCTCAAAATAGTCACTGGTGGCCGAGATCAAAGACAAGGAGCCGAACCCTGATTCAGAATCTGATTTTGGAAATATTGGTAAAGGACTGATAATTGATGCAGACCCCACTATGATTGTCGCGACCACAGCAATTCAACTAGAGGAACCAAAAGATCCTGAAGAGGGGGAGTGCATTTTTCATTCACAGATGTCGGTAAAGGGGACCCCACTGCATTTTATTTTTGATGGCGAAATCCAAAAAAAACTCATCTTAGTAGAGGTCGTCAAACAGTTGGGATTGTCGACAACACCACACCCGCATCCATACAACATCAGGTGGCTTCGGCAAGGACGAGATCTCCATGTCAGCCAGCCAACAATGTCGATTGTCATATGGCATCCAACCCTTCAAGGATGAGGTATTATGTGATGTTGCCCCACTGGATGTCTGTGATGTTCTCTTGGGCCAACCATATATGTGGAGATGCCATGTTGTTTATGAGTCTCGACCCCGTAGTGTCATTGTTACTTTGGGGGGTCATCTCTAAAGAATACCAGAGGTAGTTCCAACTATTGTTCCACCTAAAAAGTGTCACAAGGTAGTATCTCATACTGCAAAATTTAGCTTCTTCACAATCTGTTCAAAAGGGGAACAAAAGGACACTGCAACCACTACTGCCTCGCCCCCTGCACCTTCTATCCAACAGAAGCAGGACGACAAGGTTGCAGCAAAGCACAAAGATTCCTTCTGCACACCTTCCTCTCATGTAGCTGGACTTGTTGAACAACCTCTGCTTCAACAGGTTCATGAAAAACTTCCACAAACTAAGCAATGCGATGTCTCCAAAAATACAAGTAGTTCACCAAGATGCAGATTCTAGAATATATGGGGTCAATCCCACTTGGGATTTTTTTGTGGATGTGGTAAAGAAACAATATTACCCTATTTTCAACTATGAGGACCAGTACATGAGATGGACTACACTGCGAAAAGACACTCTGAGCTGGGTATCAAAGATGCTGAGCGAAATTTGGTTCTGAAATACCGTGGGGCTCTACACAGATACATCCAAACTGAAATGGATTTTCTGGACATCTCATCACTTGGTGATGCTTATCGATATGCTATTAAATTTGATTAGAAATTTAAGCACCAGAACAAACGAGAATTCGGGTCTGTAAATCTACAACAACCAAAGTATGACAAAGACGACCCTAACAAACAGTCTCTTGAAAACCAGTCCAAGACACAAGAAACGAAGGGTCACGAGAAGACAAAGAAGGACAACGGAAAATGGTGTGATTTCCACAAAATCCCCTGGCACAACACCGATGAATGTCGCTCAAAATAGTCATTGGTGGCTGAGATCAGAGACAAGGAGCCGAACCCTGATTCAGAATCTGATTTTGGAAATACTAGTAAAGGACAGATCATTGACACAGACCCCACTGCTATTGTCACGACCACAACAATTCAACCAGAAGAACCAACAGATCCTGAAGAGGGGGAGCGCCTTTTTCATTCACATATGTGGGTAAAGGGGACCCCGTTGCATTTTATTATTGATAGAGGAAGCCAAAAAAACCTCATCTCAGCAGAGGTCATCAAACAGTTGGGATTGTCGACAACACCACACCCGCAGCCATACAACATCATGTGGATTCGGCAAGGATGAGATCTCGATGTCAGCCAGCCAATAGTGTCGATTGTCATATGGAATCCAACCCTTCAAGGATGAGGTATTATGTGATGTTGCCCCACTGGATGTTTGTGATGTTCTCTTGGGCCAACCATATATGTGGAGATGCCATGTTGTTTATGAGTCTCGACCCCGTAGTGTCATTGTTACTTTGGGGGGTCATCTCTACAAAATACCAAAGGTATTTCCAACTATTGTTCCACCTAAAACGTGTCGCAAGGTAGTATCACATACTGCAAAATTCAGCTTCTTCACAATCTATTCAAAAGGGGAACAAAAGGACACTGCAACCACTACAGCCTCGCCCCTTGCACCTTCTTTCCAATAGAAGCAGGTCGACAAGGTTCCAGCAAACACAAAGATTCATTTTTCACACCTTCCTCTCATGTAGCTCGACTTGTTGAATAGCCTCAGCTTCCACAGGTTCATGACAAACTTCCACAAACTAAGGAGCGCGACGTCTCCAACAATACAAGTAGCTCAACAAGATGCAGATCCAGCAAACGCTTTTACCTCTCCCCCGGGAACTCAACACAATGGATACCATTGTTTCCTAAGGAGGGAGGATTTATCTAGTGGATATTGGTGGCCACCCACCTTTTCCAACTACCTCAAAACAATTTTCTGGCAATTTTAGCAATTTACTATTTCTAGCAAGTTTTAACTTTCGGGGCCATTTTGAGGGCCAAAATGAAGGTTTTTAGAGATATAGGTTCTCAATGATACCCAAAGGTATGGTTTATCCCAAAAAATGAATCTCCTCGATGATACCTTTATAACAAGCTATCACACGCCTAAAACAGAGATCGTATGCAAAAGTTACGACCTCGGGAAGTTGATGTACTGACTTACCAAAACGGGGCCCACATGACTTTTGGCACTTCATCTCCTAGGGATAGGTTTTTGGATGTCTTGGTTTTTTGGCATTCCTACTTATTGTAAAAAGGCCTTCAAAGCCTCATTATATTCATCTTCTTGCGAATGCGAGTAGCCGTCACATCTCTTCTCAGAGATAAGCTGCCACCATTCTAACAAGTCTTTCACTCTATATTTTTACAGTCTCTGTACATTTCTTTCATTAATAGAAATCATGTATTACTATATCTCTGTGTTTACGGTTGCCTCTCTGATATATTTCCATTATATTATTGGATATACATGATATATATATATGCATTTCTTTATTATATCTCCACTCTCGTTTCATGCCAAAAATAGTCCAGATCAGTGGTATCAGAGCAGGCTAGTCTTCATCATTTTCTCGGTGCATGTCCCCGACGAGGTCCGAGTATAGCAAGTTGGGTCTCTATCTTGTCTCTCTTGAAGACAATCACTCTCACACACCGAAGAAACCCTCAATGGAGGAAGAAAAGAAAAACGACGGAGAGAACGATCCTATCAATCTGTTGCTTGAGCAAGCTTTCACGCGACAGAGGAACGAAATGATGGAGAATTTTTCCCACATCCTTAAAATCTTGCCAATAGCATCAGGTGTATCTTCATCAAGCGACCACTTTGGATGCACCTTGCCTTTCAAGGTACAAGTTATTTTTTATATTCTCGTATTTGAAGGACAGATAGATGCAAAAGCCCTAGAAAAATGGTTAACTCTACTAGAAGGTTATTTCTTTGTTCACAAATTTTCCGACAAAGAAACAAGAACCTTCACACTCCTTAAAGCTCTCCCTCATGTCAAACATTGGTGGGAAACTTAAAGGGAGCAAAGTTCCACAGAGGAGTATGGAATATATGGGGCCGATCCCACTTGGGATTTGTTTTTGGATGCGGTAAAGGAACAATATTACCATGTTGGCAACTATGAGGACCAGTACATGAGATGGACCACACTGTGGCAAGAGAGGGGACAAGCAGTTCCAGAGTTCACCAATACCTTCTATACCTTGTGCACCAAGTTGGGTATCAAAGACTCCAAGCGACATTTGGTTCTAAAATACCGTGGGGCTCTACACAGATACATCTATACTGAAATGGATTTTCTGGACATCTCATCACTCTGTGATGCTTATTGATATGTTGTTAAAATTGAGCAAAAATTTAAGCACCAAAACAAACGGGAATTCAGGTCTACAAATCTGCAACAACCAAAGTATGAAAAAGATATCCCTAACAAGCAGTCTCCCGAAAACCAATCCAAGACACAGGAAACAAAGGGTCATGGGAAGACAAAGAAGGACACCGAAAAATGGTGTGATTTACACAAACGCCCCTGGCACAACACCGATGAATGTCGCTCAAAACAGTCATTGGTGGTCGAGATCAAAGACAAGGAGCCGAACCCTGATTCAGAATCTAATTCTAGAAATACTGGTAAAGGACAGATCATTGACACATACCCCACTGCTATTTTCACGACCACAACAATTCAATGAGAAGAACCAACAGATCCTGAAGAGGGGGAGTGTCTTTTCCATTCATAGATGTGGGTAAAGGGGACCCCGCTGCATTTTATTGTTGATAGCGGAAGCCAGAAAAACCTCATCTAAGAAGAGGTTGTGAAATAGTTGGGATTGTCAACAACACCACACCCGCAACCATACAACATCGGGTGGCTTCAGCAAGGACGAGATCTTTGTGTCAGTCAGCCAACAGTGTCAATTGTCATACAACATCCAACCCTTCAAGGATGAGGTATTATGTTATGTTTCCCAACTGGATGTATGTGATGTTCTCTTGCACCAACCATATATGTGGAGACGCCATGTTGTTTATGAGTCTCGACCCCGTAGTGTCATTGTTACGTTGGGGGGTCATCTCTATAGAATACCAGAGGTAGTTCCAACTATTGTTCCACCTAAAAAGTGTCACAAGGTAGTATCTCATAATCCAAAATTCATCTTCTTCATAGTCTATTCAAAAGGGGAACAAAATGACACTGCAACCACTACAGCCTCGCCCCATGCACCTTCTATCCAACATAAGCAGGTCGACAAGGTTGCATCAAAGCACAAATATTCCTTTTGCACACCTTCCTCTCATGTAGCTTGACTTGTTGAATAGCCTCAGCTTCAACAGGTTCATGACAAACTTCCACAAACTAATCAGCGCAACGTCTCCAGCAATACAAGCAGCTCACCAAGATGCAGATCAAACAAATGATTTTCCCTCTCCATCAGGAACTCAACACAATGGATACCATTGCTTCCTAAGGAGGGAGGATTGATCCAGGTGGATATCGATGGCCACCCACCTTTTCCAACTGGCTCAAAATAGTTTTCTAGCAATTTTGGGAATTTACTATTTTTAGCAGGTTTTATCTTTCAGGGCCATTTTGAGGGCCCAAATGAAGGCTTTTCGGGATTGAGGCTTTTCAAGATACGAAGGCATGATTGATCCTGCAAAATGAATCTCCTCAAAAACACTTTTCCAATGAGCTATCACAGGCCTAAAACGAAGATCGCATGCAAAAGTTACGACCCCGGGAAGTTGATGTACTCACTTACCCAAACGGGGTCCACACGACTTTTGGTGCTTCATCTCTTAGGGTTAGGTTTTTGGATGTCTGGGGTTTTGGGCATTCCTGCTTCTTGTAAAAAGGCCTTCAGAGCCTCATTGCAGTCATCTTCTTGCGAATGCAAGCAGCCGTCACATCTCTTCTCAGAGATAAGATTCCACCATTCTAGCGAGTCTTTCACTCTGTATTTTTACAATCTGTGTACATTTATTTCATTAATAGCGAATCTCATTTTTGGAAAAACCATGGAAAATTATCCCATGAGCGAAATTTAGCCCCTAAAATCATCCATGTATATATTTATGTTTATGGTTGCATCTTTGAGATATTTTTGTTATATTATTAGATATATGCGATATCTCTGTGCATTTCTTTATTATATCTCCACTCTCATTTCATGCCGAAAATAATCTGGATCAGTGGTATCTGAGCAGGCTGGTCTTGATCATTTTTTCAGTGCATGTCCCTGACAAGGTCTGAGTAAAGAAATTTGGGTCCTGAGCTTGTCTCTCTTGAAGACAATCGCTCTCGCACACCCAAGAAACCCTTGATGGTGGAAGAAAAGAAAAATGATGGAGTGGACGATCCTATCAATCTGTTTCTTGAGCAAGCTCTCATGTGACAGAGTGACGAAATGATGGAGAATTTTGCCCACATCCTTAAATATTTTCCGATAGAATCAGGTGCATCTTAATCAAGCAACCACTTTGGAGGCACCTTGCCTTTCAAGGTACAAGTTAGTTTCGATATTCCCGTATTTGAAGGACAAATAGATGCGGAAGCCATAGAAAAATGGTTAACTCTGCTAGAAGGTTATTTCTCTGTTCACAACTTTTTCGACAAAGAACAGATCACCTTCGCACTCTTTAAAGCTATCCCTCATGTCAAACATTGGTGGGAAACTTACTGGGAGAAAAGTTCCACTTAGGAGTCTGGAATATATGGGGTCGATCCCACATGGGATTCTTTTGTGGATGTGGTAAATGAACAACATTACCCTATTGGAAACTATGAGGACCAGTACATGAGATGGACCACACTACGGCAAGAGAGGGGCCAAGCAGTTCTGGAGTTCACCAATACCTTCCATACCTTGCACACCAAGTTGGGTATCAAATACCCCGAGTGACATTTGGTTCTGAAATATAGTGGGGCTCTGGAAAGATACATCTAGACTGAAATGGTTTTCTGGACATCTCATCACTCGATGTTGCTTATCATTATATTGTTAAAATTGAGCAGAAATTGATATATTTCTATTATATTATTGGATATACTCGATATCTCTGTGCATTTCTTTATTATATCTCTACTCTCATTTCCTGCCGAAAATAATCTGGATCAGTGGTATCAGAGCAGGCTTGTCTTGATCGTTTTCTCAGTGCATGTTCCCGATGAGGTCCAACTATAGAAAGTTGGGTCTTGAGCTTGTCTCTCTTGAAGAAAATCTCTCTCTCACACCCAAGAAACCCTCTATGGCGAAACAAAAGAAAAATGACGGAGTGGACGATCCTATCAATCTGTTGCTTGAGCAAGCTCTCACATGATAGAGGGACGAAATGATGGAGAATTTTTCCCACATCCTTAAATGTCTACCGATAGCATCACACACATATTCATCAAGCAACCACTTTGGAGGCACCTAGCCTTTCAAGGTACAAGTTAGTTTTGATATTCTCGTATTTTAAGAATAGATAGATGCAAAAGCCCTATAAAAATGGTTAACTCTGCTAGAAGGTTATTTCTCTGTTCACAACTTTTCCGACAAAGAAAATATGATCTTTGCACTCCTTAAATCTCTCCCTCATGTCAAACATTGGTGGGAAACATATTGGGAGCAAAGTTCCACAGAGGAGTCTGGAATATATGGGGTCGATCCCACTTGGTATTTTTTTGTGAATGCGGTAAAGGAACAATATTACCCTGTTGGCAACTATGAGGACCAGTACATGAGATGGACCACACTATGGAAAGAGAGCGGCCAAGCAGTTCTAGAGTTCACCAATACCTTCCATACCTTGCGCACCAAGTTTGGTATCAAAGACTTAGAGCGACATTTGGTTTTGAAATACCGTGGGGCTCTACACAGATACATCCAGACTGAAATGGATTTTTTGGATATCTCATCAGTCGGTGTTTCTTATCAACATGTTGTCAAAATTGAGCATAAATTTAAGCACCAGAACAAATGGGAATTTGGGTCTACAAATACGCAACAACCAAAGTATGACAAAGACATCCCTAACAAGCAGTCTCCCAAAAACCAGTCCAAGACACACGAAAAGAAGGGTCACGGGAAGACAAAGAAGGACACCGGAAAATGGTGTGATTTCCACAAAATCCCGTGGCATAACACCGATTAATGTTGCTCAAAATAGTCATTGGTGGTTGAGATGAAAGAAAAGGAGCCGAACCCTGATTCAGAATGTGATTCTTCAAATACTGGTAAAGGATAGATTATTGATGCAAACCCCACTACTATTGTCGCGACCGCAACAATTCAACCAGAAGAACCAACAGATCCTGAAGAGGGGGAGCACCTTTTTCATTCACAGATGTGGGTAAAGGGGACCCCACTGCATTTTATTGTTGATAGTGGAAGCCAGAAAAACCTCATCTCAGCAGAGGTCGTCAAACAATTAGGATTGTCGAAAACACCACACCAGCAGCCATACAACATCGGGTGGCTTCGGCAAGGACGAGATCTCTATGTCAGCCAGCCAAGAATTTCGATTGCAATACGACATCCAACACTTCAAGGATGAGGTATTATGTGATGGTTCCCCACTGGATGTCTGTGATGTTCTCTTGGGCCAACCATATATGTGGAGACTCCATGTTGTTTATGAGTCTCAACCTCATAGTGTCAATGTTACATTGAGGGGTCATCTCTACAGAATACCAGAGGTAGTTCCAACTATTGTTCCACCGAAAAAGTGTCACAAGGTAGTATCTCATACTGCAAAATTCAGCTTCTTCACAATCTGTTCAAAAGGGGATCAAAATGACACTACAACCACTACAGTCTCGCCCCCTGCACCTTCTATCCAATAGAGGCAGGTCGACAAGGTTGCATTGAAACACAAATATTCCTTCTACACACCTTCCTCTCATGTACCTCGACTTGTTGAACAGCCTCATCTTCAACAGGTTCATGACAAACTTCCACAAACTAAGCAGCGCGACGTCTCCAACAATACAAGCAGCTCACCAAGATGCAGATCCAACAAATGCTTTTCCCTCTCCCCTGGGAACTCAACACAATGGATACCATTGCTTCCTAAGGAGGGAGGATTGATCCAGTTGGATATTGGTGGCCACCTACCTTTTCCAATTGGCTCGAAACAGTTTTCTGGCAATTTTGGCAATTTACTATTTTTAGCAGGTTTTAACTTCCACGGCCATTTTGAGGGCCCAAATGAAGGTTTTTCGAGATGAAGGTTCTTAATCATATATGAAGGCATGATTTAGAAACCAAAATAAATATCCTCAACAATACCTTTCCAACAAGCTCTCACACACCTAGAATGGAGATCGTATGCAAAAGTTACGACCCCGAGAAGTTGATGTACTCACTTACCCAAATGGGGCTCACATGACTTTTGGCGCTTAATATCCTAGGGTTAGGTTTTTGGATTTCTAGAGTTTTTGGCATTCCTACTTATTGTAAAAATCCCTTCAGAGCCTCATCGTAGTCATCTTCTTTCAAATGCGAGTAGCCGTCACATCTCTTCTTAGAGATAAGCTACCACCATTCTAGCGAGTCTTTCACTCTGTATTTTTACAGTCTCTGTACATTTATTTCATTAATAAAAATTTAGTATTACTATATCTTTTTGTTTATGTTTGCATCTCTGATATATTTATGTTATATTATTGGATATATGTGATATCTCTTTGCATTTCTTTATTATATCTCCACTCTCATTTTGTTCCGAAAATAATCTGGATCAGTGGTATAAGAACAGGCTGGTCTTGATCATTTTTTTAGTGCATGTCCCCGAAAAGGTCCGAGTATAGAAAGTTGGGTCTCGAGCTTGTCTCTCTTGAAGACAATTTCTCTCGCACACCCAAGAAACCCTCAATGGCAGAAGAAAACAAAAACGATGGAGTGGACGATCCTATCAATCTGTTGCTTGAGCAAGCTCTCATGTGAAAGAGGGACGAGATGATGGATAATTTTTCCCACATCCTTAAACGGTTTCCGATAGCATCAGAAGCATCTTCATTAAGCGGCCACTTTGGACGGACCTTGACTTTCAATGTACAAGTTAGTTTTGATATTCCCATATTTGAAGGACAGATAGATGCAGAAGCCCTATAAAAATGGTTAACTCTGCTAGAAGGTTGTTTCTCTGTTCAGAACTTTTCCAAAAAATAAAAGATCACCTTCGCACTCCTTAAAGCTCTCCATCATGTCAAACATTGGTGGGAAACTTACTGGGAGCAAAGTTACATAGAGGAGTCTGGAATATATGGGGCCAATCCCACTTGGGATTTTTTTGTGGATGCGAAAAAGGAAAAATATTACCTTGTTGGAAACTATGAGGACTAGTAGATGAGATGGACCAGACTATGTCAAGAGAGGGGCCAAGCAGTTCCGGAGTTCACCAATACCTTCCATACCTTGTGCACCAAGCTGGGTATCAAAGACTCTGAGCGAAATTTGGTTCTGAAATACCATGGGGCTCTACGCAGATACATCCAGACTGAAATGGGTTTTCTCTACATCTCATCACTCGGTGTTGCTTATCGATATGTTGTTAAAATTGAGAAGAAATTTAAGCGCAACAACAAATGGGAATTTGGGTCTGCAAATATGCAACAACCAAAGTATGACAAAGACGGACCTAACAAACAGTCTCCTGAAAACTAGTCCAAGGCACAGGAAAAGAAGGGTCACGGGAAGACAAAGAAGGACACCGAAAAATGGTGTGATTTCAACAAAATCCCCTGGCACAATAGCGATGAATGTCACTCAAAACAGTCATTGGTGGCTGAGATCAAAGACAAGGAGTTGAACCCTGATTCAGAATTTGATTCTTGAAATACTGGTAAAGGACAGATCATTGACATAGACCCCACTGCTATTGTTGCGACCCTAGTAATTCAACCAGAAGAACCAATAGATCCTGAAGAGGGGGAGCACCTTTTTAATTCATAGATGTGGGTAAAGGGGACCCTGCTACATTTTATTGTTTATAGTGGAAGCCAAAAAAACATCATCTCAGCAGAGGTCGTCAAATAGTTGGGATTTTTTACGACACCACACCTACATCCATACAACATTGGGTGGCTTCGACAATGACGAGATCTTTGTGTCAACCAACCAACAGTGTCGATTTTCATACAGCATCCAACCCTTCAAGGATGAGGTATTATTTTATGTTTCCCCACTGGATTTATGTTATGTTCTCTTGGGCCATCCATATATGTGGAGATGCCATGTTGTTTATGAGTCTCGACCCCATAGTGTCAATGTTACTTCAGGAGGTCATCTCTACCAAATACCAGAGGTAGTTCCAACTATTGTTCCACCTAAAAAGTGTCACAAGGTAGTATCTCATACTACAAAATTCAGCTTCTTCACAATTTGTTCAAAAAGGGAACAAAAGGACACTGCAACCACTATAGTCTCGCCCCCTGCACCTTCTATCCAACAGAAGTAGATCGACAAGGTTGCAGCAAAGCACAAATATTCCTTCTACGCAGCTTCCTCTCATGTACCTCGACTTGTTGAATAGCCTCAGCTTCAACAGGTTCATGAAAAACTTACACAAACTAAACAACGCGACGTCTCCAGCAATACAAGCAGTTCACCAAGATGCAGATCCAACAAATGCTTTTCCCTCTCCCCCGGGAACTCAACGCAATGGAGACCATTTATTCATAAGGAGGGAGGATTGATCTAGGTGGATATCAGTGGCCACCCACCTTTTCCAACTGGCTCAAAATAGTTTTCTGGCAATTTTGGCAATTTACTATTTTTAGCAAGTTTTAACTTTCGGGGCCATTTTGAGGGCCCAAAAGAAGATTTTTTGAGATATATGTTCTCATTGATAATCGAATGCATGATAGAGCCCCAAAAATGAATCTCCTCGATGATACATTTCCAACGAGCTATCACACGCCTAAAATGGAGATCGTATGCAAAAGTTATGACCTCTAGATGTTGATGTACTCACTTACCCAAATAGGGCCCACATGACTTTTGGCACTTCATCTCGTAGGGTTAGGTTTTTGGATGTTTGGGGTTTTTGGAATTCCTTCTTATTTTAAAAAGGCATTCATAGCCTCATTGTAGTCATCTTCTTGCGAATGTGAGTAGCCGTCACATATCTTCTCAGAGATAAGCTGCCACCATTCTAGTAAGTCTTTCACTCTATATTTTTACAGTCTCTCTACATTTCTTTCATTCGTAGAAATCATGTATTAATGTATCTATGTGTTTATGGTTTCATATATGATATATTTCTGTTACATTATTGGATATACACGATATCTCTGTGCATTTATTTATTATATCTCCGCTCTCATTTCATCCCGAAAATAATCTGGATCAGTGGTATCAGAGTAGGATGGTCTTGATCGTTTTTTCAGTGCATGTCCCTGACAAGGTTAGAGAATAGAAAGTTGGGTATCAAGCTTGTCTCTCTTGAATAAAACTGCTCTCGCACACCCAAGAAACCCTCAATGGTGGAAGAAAAGAAAAACGACGGAGCAGACGATCCTATCAATCTATTGCTTAAGCAAGCTCTCACGCGACAGAGGGATGAAATGATGGAGAATTTTTACCACATCCTTAAATGCCTGTAGATAGCATCAAGTGCATCTTCATCAAGAAACCACTTTGGAGGCACCTCACCTTTCAAGGTACAAGTTAGTTTTGATATTCCAGTATTTGAAGGATAGATAGATGCAGAAGCCCTAGAAAAATGGTTAACTCTACTAGAAGGTTATTTCTCTGATCACAACTTTTCTGACAAAGAAAAGATCACCTTCTCCCTTCTTAATGCTCTCCCTCATGTCAAACATTGGTGGGAAACTTACTGGGAGAAAATTTCCCCAGAGGAGTCCGGAATATATGGGGCCGATCCCACTTGGGATTTTTTTGTGGATGCGGTAAAGGAACAATATTACCCTGTTGGAAACTATGAGGACCAGTACATGACATGGACCACACTATGGCAAGAGAGGGGCCAAGAATTTTTGGAGTTCACCAATACCTTCCATACCTTGCACACCAAGCTGGGTATCAAAGACTCCGAGCGACATTTGGTTCTGAAATACTGTGGGGCTCTACATAGATACATCCAGACTGAAATGGATTTTCTGGACATCTCATCACTCGGTGCTGCTTATCAATATGTTGTTAAAATTGAGAAGAAATTTAAGCACCAGAATAAATGGGAATTCGGGTCTACAAATACACAACAACCAAAGTATGACAAAGACAGCCCTAACAAACAGTCTCCTGAAAACTAGTCCAAGACACAAGAAAAGAAGGGTCATGGGAAGATAAAGAAGGATACCAGAAAATCATGTGATTTCCACAAAATCCCCTCGCACAACACCGATGAATGTCACTCAAAATAGTCATTGGTGGTCGAGATCAAAGACAAGGAGCCGAACACTGATATAGAATCTAATTCTGGAAATACTGGTAAATGAAAGATCATCGATGCAGACCCCACTTTTATTGTCGCGACTGCAACAATTCAACCAGAAGAACCAAAAAATCCTGAAGAGGGGGAGCGCCTTTTTCATTCACAAATGTGGGTAAACAGGACCCCACTGCATTTTATTGTTGATACTGGAAGCCAGAAAAACCTCATCTCAGCAGAGGTCGTCAAACAGTTGGGATTGTCGACAAAAACACACCCACAACCATACAACATCGGGTGGCTTCAGCAAGGACGAGATCTCTGTGTCAGCCATCCAACAGTGTCTATTTTCATATGGCATCCAACCCTTCAAGGATGAGGTATTATGTGATGTTTCCCCACTGGATGTCTCTGATGTTCTCTTGGGCCAACCATATATGTGGAAACGCAATGTTGTTTATGACTCTCGACCCCGTAGTGTCATTGTTACTTTGGGGGGTCATCTCTACATAATACCAGAGGTATTTCCAACTATTTTTCCACCTAAAAAGTGTTGCAAGGTGGTATCTCATACTAAAAAATTCAACTTCTTCACAATCTGTTCAAAAGGGGAACAAAAGGACACTGCAACCACTATAGCCTCACCCCTTGCACCTTCTATCCAATAAAAGCAGGTCGACAAGGTTGCAACAAAGCACAAATATTCCTTCTGCACACCTTTCTCTCATGTATCTGGACTTGTTGAACATCCTTAGCTTCAACAGGTTCATGACAAACTTCCACAAACTAAGCAGCACGACGTCTCCAGCAATACAAGCAGCTCACCAAGATGCAGATCCAACAAATGATTTTCTCTCTCCCCCGGGAACTCAACGAAATGGAGACCATTGCTTCCTAAGGAGGGAGGATGGATCCAGGTGGATATCGGTTGTCACCCACCTTTTCCAACTAGCTCAAAATAGTTTTCTGCCAATTTTGGCAATTTACTATTTTTAGCCGGTTTTAACTTTCGGGGCCATTTTGAGGGCCCAAATGAAGGATTTTCGAGATCGAGGTTCTCCATGATAGTCAAAGAAATGACTGATGCCCCAAAATGAATCTCCTAAATGATACCTTTCCAACGAGCTATCACACACCTAAAACGGAGATCGTATGCAAAAATTACGACCCCGGGAAGTTGATGTACTCACTTACCCAAACGGGGCCCACATGACTTTTGGCGCTTCATCTCCTAGGGTTAGGTTTTTGGATGTCTGGGATTTTTGGAATTCCTAATTATTATAAAAATCCCTTCATAGCCTCATTGTAGTCATCTTCTTGCGAATGCAAGTAGCCGTCTCATCTCTTCTCAGAGATAAGCTGCCACCATTCTAGTGAGTCTTTCACTCTGTATTTTTACAGTCTCTGTACATTTATTTCATTAATAGAAATTGTGTATTACTGTATCTCTATTTTTATGGTTTCTTCTCTGATATATTTCTGTTATATTACTGGATATACGTGATATCTCATTGCATTTCTTTATTATATCTCCTCTCTCATTTCATGCCGAAAATAATCTAGAACAGTGGTATCAAAGCAGGTTGGTCTTGATCATTTTTTCATTGCATGTCTCCGACGAGGTCCGATTATAGCAAGTTGGGTCTTGATTTTGTCTCTCTTGAATACAATCTCTCTCTCACACCCAAGAAACCCTTGATGGCGGAAGAAAAGAAAAACGACGGAGCATGCGATCCTATCAATCTGTTGCTTGAGAAAGCTCTCACGTGACAAAGGGACGAATTGATGGAGAATTTTGCCCAAATCCTTAAATGCCTGTCGATAGCATCAAGCGCATCTTCATAAAGTGGCCACGTTGGAGGCACCTTGCCTTTCAATGTCCAAGTTAGTTTTGATATTCTCGTATTTGAAGGACAGATAGATACAGAAGCCCTAGAAAAATGGTTAACTCTGCTAGAAGGTTATGTCTTTGTTCACAACTTTTTAGACAAATAAAATATCACCTTCACACTCCTTAAAGCTCTCCCTCATGTCAAACATTGGTGGGAAACTTACTGGGAGAAAAGTTCCACAGAGGAGTCTGGAATATATGGGGCCGATCCCACTTGGGATTGTTTTGTGGATGCGGTAAAGAAACAATATCATCCTGTTGGCAACTATGAGGATCAATACATGAGATGGACCACACTGTGGCATGATAGGGGCCAAGAAGTTCCGGAGTTCACCAATACCTTCCATGCCTTACACACCAATATAGGTATCAAAGACTCCGAGTGACATTTGGTTCTGAAATATCATGGGGCTCTACACAGATACATCCAGACTCAAATGGATTTTATGGACATCTCATCACTCGGTGTTGCTTATCGATATGCTGTTAAAATTGAGTAGAAATTGAAGCACCAGAACAAATGAGAATTCAGTTCTGCAAATACGCAACAACCAAAGTATGAAAAAGATGTCCCTAACAAACATTCTCCCGAAAAATAGTCCAAGACACAGAAAAAGAAGGGTCACGGGAAGACAAAGAAGGACACCAGAAAATGGTGAGATTTCCACAAAATATCCTGGCACAACACCGATGAATGTCACTCAAAATAGTCATTGGTGTCTGAGATCAAAGACAAGGAGCCGAACACTGATATAGAATCTAATTCTGGAAATACTGGTAAATGAAAGATCATCGATGCAGACCCCACTGTTATTGTCGCGACTGCAACAATTCAACCAGAAGAACCAAAAAAATCCTGAAGAGGGGGAGCGCCTTTTTCATTCACAGATGTGGGTAAACGAGACCCCACTGCATTTTATTGTTGATAGCGGAAGCCAGAAAAACCTCATCTCAGCAGAGGTCGTCAAACAGTTGGGATTGTCGACAAAAACTCACCCACAACCATACAACATTGGGTGGCTTCAGCAAGGACGAGATCTCTGTGTCATCCATCCAACAGTGTCTATTTTCATATGGCATCCAACCCTTCAAGGATGAGGTATTATGTGATGTTTCCCCACTGGATGTCTCTGATGTTCTCTTGGGCCAACCATATATGTGGAGACGCAATGTTGTTTATGACTCTCGACCCCGTAGTGTCATTTTTACTTTGGGGGGTCATCTCTACATAATACTAGAGGTAGTTCCAACTATTGTTCCACCTAAGAAGTATCGCAAGGTAGTATCTCATACTGCAAAATTCAGCTTCTTCACAAACTGTTCAAAAGGGGAACAAAAGGACACTGCAACCACTAAAGCCTCGCCCCCTACACCTTATATCCAACAGAAGTAGGTCGACAAGGTTGCAGTAAAGCACAAATATTCCTTCTGCACACCTTCCTCTCATGTAGCTCGACTTGTTCAACAACCTCATCTTCAACAGGTTCATGGCAAACTTCCATAAATTAAGCAGCACGACGTCTCCAACAATACAAGCAGCTCACCAAGATGTAGATCCAACAAATTCTTTTCCCTCTCCCCTGGGAACTCAATGAAATGAATACCATTACTTACTAAGGAGGGATGATTGATCCAAGTGAATATTGGTGGCCACACACCTTTTCCAACTAGCTCAAAACAGTTTTTTGGCAATTTTGGCAATTTACTATTTTTAGCAGGTTTTAACTTTCGAGGCCATTTTGAGGGCCCAAATAAAGGTTTTCAACAATATAGGTTCTCAATGATATCTAAAGGCATTATTTAAACCCCAAAATTAATCTCCTCAATGATACCTTTCCAACGAGCTATCACACACCTAAAACGGAGATTGTATGCAAAAGTTACGACACCAGGAAGTTGATGTACTCACTTACCCAAACGGGACCCACCTGACTTTTGGAATTTCATATCCTAGGGTTGGGATTTTGGATGTCTGGGGTTTTTGGCTTTCCTGCTTATTGTAAAAAGGCCTTCAGAGACTCATTGTAGTCATCTTATTTCGAATGAGAGTAGTTGTCACATGTCTTCTTACAGATAAGCTGCCACCATTCTAGTGAGTCTTTCACTCTGCATTTTTATAGTCTCTGTACATTTCTTTCATTAATAGAAATCGTGTATTACTGTATCTCTGTGTTTATGGTTTCATCTCTGATATATTTCTGTTATATTATTTGATATACGCGATATCTTTGTGCATTTCTTTATTATATCTCTGCTCTCATTTCATGCCGAAAATAATCCGGATAAGTGGTACCAGAGCAGGTTGGTCTTGAACGTTTTTTAGTGCATGTCCTCGACGAGGTACGAGTATAGCAAGTTGGGTCTCGAGCTTGTCTCTCTTGAAGACAATCTCTCTCGCACACCCAAGAAACCCTCGATGGTGGAAGAAAAGAAAAACGACGGAGCAGACGATCCTATCAATTTGTTGCTTGAGCAAGCTCTCACGCGACAGAGTGACGAAATGATGTCGAATTTTGCCCACATCCTTAAATGCTTGTTGATAGCATCAGGCGCATCTTCATAAAGCGGCCACTTTGGAGGCACCTTTCCTTTCAAGGTACAAGTTAGTTTTGATATTCCTGTATTTGAAGGACAAATAGATGCAGAAGCTCTAGAAAAATGGTTAACTCTGCTAGAAGGTTATTTCTCTATTCACAACATTTCCGACAAAGAAAAGATCACCTTCACACTCCTTAAATCTCTCCCTCATGTCAAACATTGGTGGAAAACTTACTGGGAGTCGATCCCACTTGGGATTTTTTTGTGGAAGCGGTAAAGGAACAATATTACCTTGTTGGCAACTATGAGGACCAATACATGAGATGGACCACACTGCGGCAAGAGAGGGGCCAAGAAGTTATGGAGTTCACCAATACCTTCCATACCTTGTCAACCAAGCTGGGTATCAAAGAATCCGAGAGAAATTTGGTTCTGAAATACCATGGTGCTCTACACAGATACATCCAGACTAAAATGGATTTTCTGGACATCTCATCACCCAGTGTTGCCTATCAATATGCTATTAAAGTTGAGCAGAAATTTAAGCACCAAAACTAATGGGAATTCAGGTCTGCAAATCTACAACAACCAAAGTATGACAAAGATGGCCCTAACAAACAGTCTCTTGAAAACCAGTTCAAGACACAGGAAACGAAGGGTCACGGGAAGACAAAGAAGGACACCAGAATATGGTGTGATTTCCACAAACTCCCTTGGCACAAAACTGATGAATGTCACTCAAAACAGTCAATGGTGGCCGAGATCAAAGACAAGGAGTCGATCCCTGATTCAGAATCTGATTCTGGAAATTCTGGTAAAGGACGGATCATTGAAGTAGACCCCACTGCTATTGTAGCAACCGTGACATTTCAACTGGAAGAACTAATAGATCTTGAAGAGGGGGAGCACCATTTTCATTCACAGATGTGGGTAAAGGGGAGCTCGCTACATTTTATTGTTGATAGTGGAAGCCAGAAAAACCTCATCTCAACAGAGGTCATTAAACAGTTGAGATTGTCGACAACACCACACCCGCAACCATACAACATCGAGTGGCTTTGACAAGGACGAGATCTCTGTGTCAGCCAACCAAAAGTGTCGATTTTCATACGGCATCCAACCCTTCAAGGATGAGGTATTATGTGATGTTGCCCCATTGGATGTTTGTAATGTTCTCTTGAGCCAACCATATATGTGGAGACGCCATGTTGTTTATGAGTCTCGACCCTGTATTTTCATTTTTACTTTGGGGGGTCATCTCTACAGAATACCAGAGGTAGTTCCAACTATTGTTCCACCTAAAAAGTGTCAGAAGGTAGTATCTCATATTGCAAAATTCATCTTCTTCACAATCTGTTCAAAAGGGGAAAAAAAGGACACTGCAACCACTACAGCCTCACCCCCTACTCCTTCTATCCAATAGAAGTAGGTCAACAAGGTTGTAGAAAAGCACAAATATTCATTCTTCACACCTTCCTCTCATGTAGCTCGACTTTTTGAACATCCTCAACTTCAACAGGTTCATGACAACCTTCCACAAACTAAGCAGCGCGACGTGTCCAACAATACAAGTAGCTCACCAAGATACAGATCCAACAAATGCTTTTCCCTCTCCCCCGGGAGCTCAAATCAATGGAGACCATTGCTTCCTAAGGAGGGAGGATTGATCTAGATGTATATTGGTGGCCACCCACCTTTTCCAACTAGCTCAAAACAGTTTTCTAACAATTTTGGCAATTTACTATTTTTAGCAGGTTTTAACTTCTGGGCCCATTTTGAGGGCCCAAATGAAGGATTTTCATGATAAAGATTCTCAATGATATCCAAAGGCATGATTGAGCCTCCAAAATGAATCTCCTCGATGATACCTTTCCAACAAGCTATCACACACCTAAAACAGAGATCGTATGCAAAAGTTACAACCCCGAGAAGTTGATGTACTCGCTTACCCGAATGGGGCCCACATGACTTTTGGTGCTTCATCTCCTAGGGTTAGGTTTTTGGATGTCTGGGGTTTTTGGCATTCCTACTTATTGTAAAAAGGCCTTCAGAGCCTCATTGTAGTCATATTCTTGTGAATGCGAGTAGCCATCACATCTCTTCTCAGAGATAAGCTCTCACCATTCTAGCGAATCTTTCACTCTGTATTTTTACAGTCTCTGTACATTTCCTTCATTAATAGAAATCGTGTATTACTGTATCTCTGTGCTTATGGTTGCATCTCTGATATATTTCTATTATATTATTTTATATACATGATATCTTTGTGCATTTCTTTATTATATCCCCACTCTCATTCCGTGCCGAAAATAATCCGGATTGGTGGTATCAGAGCAGGCTGGTCTTGATCATTTTTTCAGTGCATGTCCCCGATGAGGTCCGAGTATAGCAATTTGGGTCTCGAGCTTGTCTCTCTTGAAGACAATCTCTCTCGCACACCCAAGAAACCCTCGATGGCGGAAGAAAAGAAAAATGATGGAGCGGACAATCCTATCAATCTGTTGCTTGAGCAAGCTCTCACGTGACAGAGAATTGAAATGATTGAGAATTTTTCCCACATCCTTAAACTCTTGCCGATAGCATTAGGCACATCTTCATCAAGCGGCCACTTTGGAGGCACCTAGCCTTTCAAGGTACAAGTTAGTTTTGATATTCCCATATTTGAAGGACAGATAGATGCAGAAGCCCTAGAAAAATGGTTAACTCTGCTAGAAGGTTATTTCTCTGTTCACAACATTTCTGAAAAAGAAAAGATCAACTTCGCTCTCCTTAAATTTCTCCCTCGTGTCAAACATTGGTGGGAAACTTATTGGGAGCAAAGTTCCACAGAGGATTTTGGAATATATGGGGCCGATCCCACTTGGGGTTTTTTCTGGATGCGGTAAAGGAACAATATTACCCTATTGGAAACTATGAGGACTAGTACATGAGATGGACCACACTATGGCAAGAGAGGGGACAAGCAGTTCTGGAGTTCACCAATACCTTCCATACCTTGCGCACCAAGCTAGGTATCAAAGACTCTAAGCAGAATTTGGTTCTGAAATACCGTGGGGCTCTACACAGATACATCCAGACTAAAATGGACTTTCTGGACATCTCATCACTCAGTACTGCTTATCGATATGTTGTTAAAATTTAGTAGAAATTTACGCACCAGAACAAACGGGAATTCCTCTTTGCAAATCCACAACAACCAAAGTATGAAAAAGATGGCCCTAACAAATAGTCTCCTGAAAACCAGTCCAAGACACAGGAAAAGAAGGGTCACGGAAAGACAAAGAAGGACACCGGAAAATGGTGTGATTTCCACAAAAGCCCCTGGCACAACACCGATGAATGTCACTCAAAACAGTCATTGGTGTCCGAGATAAAAGACAAGGAGCCGAACCTTGATTTAGAATCTGATTCTGGAAATACTAGTAAAGGACTGATCATTGATGTAGACCCCACTGTTATTGTCGCGAACGTAGCAATTCAACCAGAAGAACCATTAGATCCTGAAGAGGGGGAGCACCTTTTTCATTCACAGATGTGGGTAAAGGGGACCCCGTTGCATTTTATTGTTGATAGTTGAAGCCAGAAAAACCTCATCTCAACAGAGGTCGTCAAACAGTTGGGATTGTCGACAACACCACACCCGCAGCCATACAACATCTGGTGGCTTCGGCCAGGACGAGATCTCTGTGTTAGCTAGCCAACAGTGTCTATTGTCATATGGCATCCAACCCTTCAAGGATGAGGTATTATGTGATGTTTCCCCACAGGATGTATGTGATGTTCTCTTAGGCCAACCATATATGTGGAGACGCCATGTTATTTATGAGTCTCAACCTCGTAGTGTCATTGTTACTTTGGGGGGTCATCTCTATAGAATACTAGAGGTAGTTCCAACTATTGTTCCACCTAAAAAGTGTCGCAAGGTAGTATCTCATACTGCAAAATTCAGCTTCTTCACAATCTATTCAAAAGGGGAACAAAAGGACACTGCAACAACTACAGCCTTTCCCCCTACACCTTCTATCCAACAAAAGCAGGTCGACAAGGTTGTAGCAAAGCATAAATATTCCTTCTGCACACCTTCCTCTCATGTAGCTCGACTTGTTGAACAACCTCAACTTCAAAAGGTTCATGATAAACTTCCACAAACTAAGCAACGCGACGTCTCCAGCAATACAAGCAGCTCACCAAGATGCAGATCCAACAAATGCTTTTCCCTCTCCCCCGGGAACTCAAAGAAATAGAGACCATTGCTTCCTAAGGAGCGAGGATTGATCCAGGTGGATATTGGTGGCCACCCACCTTTTCGAACTGGCTCAAAACAGTTTTCTGGCAATTTTGGTCATTTACTAATTTTAGCAGGTTTTAACTTCCGAGGCCATTTTGAGGGCCCAAATGAAGGTTTTTTGAGATATAGGTTCTCAATGATAGCCAAAGGCATGATTGCGCCCCAAAAATGAATATCCTCGATGTTAGGACCCTATAATGTACCTTTTTGCCCACACTTTTTGCCACCATTACACCCTTGTTTCACTCACATTTAAACTTTACCCTATCTTTCCAAAGGTATACAACGTCTCTTCTCTTTACTATATGTTTAATCTGTTTTGCATATAATTTTACATTACTCTCGTACTTAACCATTGATCAGAAATGTATAAGTGTTGAAACAGTTCGAACTACAGATTAGCATTGAGGCATGTTGTTGAAACAGTTAAAGCACGCAAACCCTGTGGCTGAAACAGTCTGTGGTCTACGATGTTGAAACAACAACTCACACAGAGAAGCTGTTACACTCTCTGTAGTCTACGATGAAACAACAACTACTACACAATCCGTGGTCTACGATGCCAAATCAAAAACTCACACAGAAGAAGTTGTCACACCCTCTGTGGTCTACGATGCTGAAACAACAACACAAAACTGTTACATTGACCACAACAGCTGCACCTTGAGCTAGCATTAACCATCATTGTTGCCTGAGACCAAGTTGCTGAAACAGTCAGAACACAAATCCTGTGGCTGAAACAGATCGCGATTTGTGATGCCGAAACAACATACAACAACAGTAACAAGAAGACAAATAAAGAAGTTGTTACTCCAGCCGCAACAACAACACCCCACTCAGCACTTGTAATAGCATTCTATTACGGGAGACTAGGATACCCTATTCTAGTATAGAAATCGGATCTGACTAAGAATAGGATTCAGATGTGCAAATGTAATTTTATGATCAAATTGTATCGAGGGGATTCTCCTCTTTGAATAAGATGAAATCATCATTAGAGAGGACCTGTTGTTTTAACTAAGAAAGGATTTTATAGAGAAGGACATGTTTTACTTCAGATTGTAATATGATACAGTTGACAGATGAATAAAAGACTGTTCTGAGTATTTCTCTCTAGTTCCTTTCATTTCAGGGGAATCTTGTGAGAAGGGAGGGCCCACCTTCTTCACAAGATTCACCCATTATTTTTATAGTGTGTTAGTGTTATTTTTGTTTATGCCTTGATTAAATTCTGTTTTGCTGAAACACTACTTTATTGAACTCTGTTTTGCTGAAGCACTACTTTACTGAACTTTGTCTTGCTGAAACTCTGCTTTACTGATTGTTACATTGTTTTCATATGATTCATGCTTGGGTAACTGTTAATCATTCTAGTTAGCAATCCTGTTTGGTGATTTTTGAAAGCTTGATAATCAGGGACAGGTGCTGAAGATTCCTGCTTGGGGAATAGGGTCATGTTCTCTGTTAGAGATAGTTAGCCTTCAGTGCATGTCAATTATTTCAATTAGTAATGAGTTTATGAATGTATGCTAATCAGAAACAGGTGTTGAAGATTCCTTCTTGGGGAATAGGGTCATGTTCTCTGTTAAGAGGTAGTTAGTCTTCAGTGTGTGTCAATCATTTCAATTAGCAATGAGTTCATAAAAGTGTGGTGATCGGAAACAGGTGCTGAAGATTCCTGCTTTGGGAATAGGGTCATGTTCTCTGGTTA
>ML800627.1:133627-153901 GCA_009831015.1 Picea engelmannii
CACTCAGCTATCAAATATCTAATGAACAAACCTATCACAAATGCTCGAGTCACTAGATGGTTACTATTATTGCAAGAATTTGATATTACAATTGTAGATAGACCAGGAAAAGAAAATGCAGTTGTTGATTTCCTTTCTCGGTTGACACCTGATGATGATACCCCAGTAGATGATTCCGTTCCTGATGAATATCGATTTGTAGTTTCTTCTCACTCACCTTGGTATGTAGACATCGTTAACTACTTGGTTGCAGGAAAGTTACCACCACACCTATCCCACCGAGAGAAAAGAAGAATCATTCAACAAAGTGCTCGGTATAGTTGGATAAGTGGGTTTCTTTTCCATACAGGACCTGATCAAGAAATCTGAAGGTGCATTAGAGAAGATGAGGTTTATGACCTACTAAAATCTTGTCATGATGGCCCTTGTGGAGGGCATTTTGCTTATAAGAGAACAGCACATAAAATTCTCAGGATGGGGTATTATTGGCCCTCACTTTTTAAAGATGCAAAGAAATATGTCTGGGCCTGTGATAGCTGCCAAAGAATGGGCCAACCTAATAATAGAGATGAAATGCCATTAAACCCCCAGATAGTACTTGAACCATTTGAAAGATGGGCCTTAGACTTTGTAGGACCCATTAACCCACCATCCAATCAAAAAGTTTACATAGTGGTCTGCACAGACTATATGACCAAATGGGTGGAAGCTAAAGCACTCCAGAGAGCGACCGAATAAGAAGTTATAGATTTCTTATTTGAAGACATCTTCATCAGATTTGGAGTACCAAGAGAATTAGTTACAGATGGAGGACCTCCTTTCACTTCTCATGGTTTTAAAGACACCCTTCAAAAATATCATATTCAGCATAGAATGACTATAGCATACCACCCCCAAGCCAATGGACAGGTGTAAAGCACAAATAAAGTAATAGAAGCCATTCTCACAAAAACAATGAAGGAAAACAGAAAGGATTGGTCTCACAGACTCCCTGAAGCATTATGGGCCTACAGAACTACCTGGAGAAATATTACAGGATTCTCTCCCTATGAATTAGTTTATGGAAAGAGTTTTGTCTTTCCTATGGAATTTGAAATCAAAACCTTAAGGACTACTTCAGTTGTCAACCTTGATTTGACCGATGCACAGACAACTAGGTTGCAGCAGCTTAATGAATTGGATGAAAAAATACTAGATGCCATTCATCAGACAACTATGATTCAACAACAAAGATCAAAATGGCATGACAAAACTATCAATCATAAGCAATTCAAAAAAGGTAATTGGGCCCTACTGTATGACTCTCGGTTTAAAGAATTTCAAGGGAAACTGCGTACAAGATGGCTTGGACCCTACGAAGTAGACACTGTTTTCCCCAATGGAACAGTAAGGCTCCTCACAATCGATGACTCTAAAACACTGTTACTTGTAAATGGTCATCGGCTCCGTCTGTACTAGCACCCTATTTCCAAAGAAGATTTTAAGGCCACCTGTGTGGCAGACTCTCATTACCTCTTTTTAGAGGGGGATCCTACCCCTCATTGCAATTAATTCTTTTAATTTAATTTCTTTAGTATTAGATTAGATTTCGTTTACTAATAATCCCTATCAAGAAATACCATGTTACAATTGATTTTTGCAGATTCTTGATCAAAGCAAAGGCCTACTAAGGAAGGACGATCTTACTTCAAGAAGAGAAAATCTCCCCCATTGCTGAGACACCATTGTTCATCAACCCTTCGCCATTTTCCCCATTGCTGAAACACCAAT
Organism: Picea engelmannii; assembly: GCA_009831015.1. Taxonomy (NCBI): domain Eukaryota; kingdom Viridiplantae; phylum Streptophyta; class Pinopsida; order Pinales; family Pinaceae; genus Picea; species Picea engelmannii. Next base: position 135,398 of record ML800627.1, read on the forward strand.
GTTCAGCAACCTTTCACCATTTTTCCCATTGCTGAAACACCATTGTCTAGCAACTTTTCGCCATTTTCCCCATTGTTGAAACACCACTGTTCAACAACCTTTCACCATTTTCCCCATTTCTGAAACACCATTGTTCAGCAAATTTTCACCATTTTCCCCATTGCTAAAACACCATTGTCAACAACCTTTCACCATTTTCCCATTGCCGAAACACAACGGTTCCGTAATTCTTCACATTTTCCCATTGACGACGAAACAACACCGTTCAGCAATTGTTTCGCCCTTCTTTCTATGGTTGAAACACCACTTCCTCAGTAGTATTCTGCAACATCACTCTTCAGTAAACATTTATTTGTTCTTTCTATGGCTGAAACACCACTTCCTCAGCAATATTCTGCAACATCACTCTTCAACAAACATTTCTTTGTTCTTCCTACAGCTTAAACACCAACTTTTCGGCATTTTCTGTCAATAAGATTTTGCGCTCTCATACTACATATTGTCCTTCCAGTCAACAAATCCTTGATACAATTCATCTAACAAATGAAAATTCTTTGCCATGGCCACTGCATAACTACTATGGACATGCATTATATTTTGTTTGAAGTACGAATCAAAAGGTAAAGGCGAGGTATGTAAATTTTATGTAAATACAATTAAGCTATAGTTAATGAGAAGATTCCAACTCATTATTACCACTCATGTAAAATCATTATTAGCCACACTTGAAGGGGGGGGAGGAAATATCGAACTTTTATACCATCATTTCACATGTATCAACCACCGTCATTCCTTTTTACCATCCTTTCATTTGTTTCACCACCATTTGCATGCCTTCACCCGAAAAACTCACTCTGCACAGAAGTTGTTACTCGACTTTTTGACGGTGTATTTTACTGAGTTGTTATCTATGGGAGGCCCTATTATATGGTACGAACCTGCCACGACAACCCTGTTAGAACTGTATCCAGAAGCCTATCAAAATTTTTTGCAGGCAGGATGGTTCGGTTATTTTCAGAGACTCCAGGGGTTTGATCAACAACAGGTTCTGCAATTTGCTCGAAATCTCCAGGAAGATCATTCCATTGTTCAAGGGGTTCATATTTCAGTTACAGAAGAGGATATAGTGCAGGTTTCGGGTCTCCCTACCAATGGCACTCGCTTGTTCAACCACAAACATATCATCCTGAATGCCCAGCAGGATTTCCTCTTTCCAGGGGAACAAATTGAACCTAAAGGTTGAGGTGTCCGACTCAACTCGTTGTCGCCTCCATGGCTGGAAGTTGCAAAATTTGTCAAACACTACCTTACCTGCGAAGGTCGATACCAGGTAGTCTACCAGCACGATTTTGTCCCGTTGTCTCATTTACGGCATGCTAGATTGGTGAACATTCCTTATTATCTGCTCGGTTGTCTTAAAAATATGTCGCACTACTGTAAAAAGGCTAAAGATCCTGCCCTTTCACTCACCCATCACCGTCTCATTCAACTTCTTATCCAAAAGGGTTTTTCCCAACAAAACCCTCCACTAAACAACCCACCCATAGATCCCCAAGAAGCTGCTGAAATTCTTGAAAATCTTCAGGAACAGCAACCACAAAACCCTCCAGATTCTCCAAAAATACCTAAAAGTCCACCTACAGACCCAATCAATCCAATTAACCCCCCTACCTTACCAAGCCCACCCCACATTTTATTAGAATCATCCACTCCTACCCTTCATTTTCTTAGTGATGATTCTGAACCAGACAATTCTCCCTGCCCCATCATTGAGGAAAATCCCCCACATAAACGAAAGCAAATTCCTTTATTTCCGCCATTTTTACAAAGAAAACGAACAAGGGCCTCAACAAGGGCAACCACTACTACCACGGCCCTAAACCCCCAACCCATTTGACTAATACCCCGTACACCTCCAACCTCCCAAATGCCAGAATCTTTGCCTATTCCACCCACGGGCACTGAAACACAAGAACCAGAGGCCCAGTGGGTTGCAATATCATCTGTTTCAAATTTAGTAGCTGAAACATAAGAACCATCTACTCATCAAGTAGCTGAAACACAAGAACCAACTACCCATTTAGTAGTTGAAACACAAGAACCAGCTACTCATCAAGTATTTGAAACACAAGAACCAGCTACTCATTCAGTAGTTGAAACACAAGAACCAGCTACAGCTGAAACACAAGAACTAGCTGTTGATATTGATACTGAGACACAGGAATCAGAGGCCTAGGGTGCTGCAACATTACTTTCTTTACATCAAGAAGCTGAAACACAAGAATCAGTTGTCGATCCTGTAGCTACTCCACAAGAACTAGCTAGTGCGGTTGTGACTATTACACAAGAACCAGTCACCCCTCAACCAAAACCAACAATGGCCTCTGTCTTACAAGAAAATGAGTTCCTAAAGTCTGAACTGGAAGCCTACAAGCAAGATCTAGCTGCGGCAAAGGAAGCATATGAGAAGGAACTTAATTTGTACACCCTAGCTCACATAACGACCATGTCAGAGGGAACTACAACAAATAATCTGTGTAGAGAATATATGTGCAGTCAATGTGGGGACATCTACTATCAAGCAGGCTACAAACTAACTCAAATTCCAATGTCAGGAGCTTCCCCTGCACCTTCGACTTTTGCAGTCAAAGAAGAACACCCTGCTGTTACACAAGAACCAGGAGGACCTTCCAAAATTAAGACTGAGCCCTGGCCTGCAACCAATGTCAATTATGAAACCCCTTATTTTGTTAATAAAGCTATACAAACATTGCCTATTGATGAATCTGCCCCTCCCAGCCAGATCAATACCCACACCTTTGTGGAACAAGCCACTCAGAACCTACCTCAGCCTACTACTTGCAACGCTGAAACACAAACTCAGCCATGGGATGAGCAGGCAATAATAGAGAAATGGAAAAAAGATTATGTTGTTACATAGGCCAAAAGCTTGCATGAACACAGACAAATCTGGATAAATCATATCTACTCAAATTGGGAATCTTTGGAGAAAACACGCCAAGAATCTCGTGCCCTTAAGAAACAGAATAAAGAACTAAAAGGCAGATTGCTCCTGATATTTGACTTGGCACAAAATTTATTGGTTGTAAGGAAACCATCCTGCAATTACTCTATGTTCCTCATGGAACGACTTACATGGTTTCAGATCAAATCAATCACAGAAGGCAGACCCCGTGCAGTGTTAAATCCAATAGATTTTGTCAAAACCTTTGCAAAAGCCTCTGCTATGGATCAACACCTCCTCTATGAGGCATATTTTCATAATGAGTCCATCCCTGAGAACCGATAGCTTAACCTTAACCCTCTTGTCAGTGACATCCAGATTCGGGCACTCACCTCCTTCCTCAACAATCAGATTATATGGAAGGATGACTTCCTAGCTGTCAAGCATAACAAGGATAACCACCTTCTCTGGATAAGGCCAGAACCACAAAATGCAGCCACCTTTGTTACAGAGTATTATCAATTTTTAAAGAAACCAGGGATGACCCAACACATTCAGCAATTACAGACATCAGTGTTTCAGGAGTGTCAACATTTCATTAAATCCACAGAGATTGTTGCCCTACAGGAAAATAACATGTTTTGGCAACAATCTACTGGGAAAAGACAAGAACACAATCCCTTCATCCCCACTAATCTTGAGATAGCAATCTCCAGGGTACCTAGCTACATCAAGTGTGTTCAGCAATGTGTTGAAAGCTGGATAGGCTATCAGTTTCATTTCCCTATCCTGTGGATGCCAGCAGAGAAATATCAAATTCATTATAAGTTGCCCAAGAAAACAGAAACAACATCTTAGCAAAGGTTACAACGCGTTCAAGGGTTCAGAGCTCCAACATATATCACCTTCCATAGCTACTGCTTGAGTAACTTGCACGCTCAGAGTCGGTATTCATATTCTGATTCAGAGTGAAGTTGCTTGAGGACATGCAACATTTTAAGTTGGGGGAGATGTTAGGACCCTACAATGTACCTTTTTGCCCACACTTTTTGCCACCATTACACCCTTGTTTCACTCACATTTAAACTCATATCATCACTTTACCCTATCTTTCCAAAGGTATACACCGTCTCTTCTCTTTACTATATGTTTAATCTGTTTTGCATATAATTTTACATTACTCTCGTACTTAACCATTGATCAGAAATGTATAAGTGTTGAAACAGTTCGAACTGCAGATTAGCATTGAGGCCTGTAGCTGAAACAGTTAAAGCACGCAAACCCTGTGGCTGAAACAGTTTGTGGTCTACGATGTTGAAACAACAACTCACACAGAGAAGCTGTTACACTCTCCGTGGTCTATGATGCTGAAACAACAACTCACATAGAAGAACCTGTCACACCCTCTGTGGTCTACGATGCTGAAACAACAACACAAAACTGTTACATTGACCACAACAGTTGCACCTTGAGCTAGCATTAACCATCGTTGTTTCCTGAGACCAAGTTGTTGAAACAGTCAGAACGCAAATCCTGTGGCTGAAAGAGCCTGCGATTTGCGATGCCGAAACAGCATACAACAACAGTAACAAGAAGACAAATAAAGAAGTTGTTACTCCAGCCGCAACAACAACACCCCACTCAACACTTGTAATAGCATTCTGTTACGGGAGACTAGGATACACTATTCTAGTATAGAAATAAGATCTAACTAAGAATAGGATTCAGATCTGCAAATGTAATTTGATGATCATATTGTATCGAGGGGATTCTCCTCTTTAAATAAGAGGAAATCATCATTAGAGAGGACCTGTTGTTTTAACTAAGAAAGGATTTTACAGAGAAGGACGTGTTTTACTTCAAATTGTAATATGATACAGTTGACAGATGAATAAAATATTGTTCTGAGTATTTCTCTCTAGTTCCTTTTATTTCAGGGGAATCTTGTGAGAAGGGAGGGCCCACCTTCTTCACAAGATTCACCCATTAGCTTTATAGTGTGTTAGTGTTATTTATGTTTATGCCTTGATTAAATTCTGTTTTGCTGAAACACTACTTTATTGAACTTTATTTTGCTGAAGCACTACTTTACTGAACTTCGTCTTGTTGAAACTCTGCTTTACTGATTGTTACATTCTTTTCATATGATTCATGATTGGGTAACTGTTAATCATTCTAGTTAGCAATCTTGTTTGGTGAGTTTTGAAAGCTTGATAATCAGGAACAGGTGCTAAAGATTCCTTCTTGGGGAATAGGGTCATGTTCTCTGTTAGAGATAGTTAGCCTTCAGTGCATGTCAATTATTTCAATTAGTAATGAGTTTATGAAAGTGTGATAATCAGAAACAGGTGCTAAAGATTCCTACTTGGGTAATAGGGTCTTGTTCTCTATTAAGAGGTAGTTAGTCTTCAGTGTGTGTCAATCATTTCAATTAGCAATGAGTTCATAAAAGTGTGGTGATCGGAAACAGGTGTTGAAGATTCATGCTTTAGGAATAGGGTCTTATTCTCTGGTTATAGAATAGTTGGTATTTCCTTTTGCAGTGTCTTGAAAGATTTCTTTTCCAGGTTGTTATTTTCTTAATGTAATCCAGGATTCTTTGGACAATTATTTCTTTAAACATTGAACTCTGCAATAGGTAGATTTCTTTCCTGTAATTCAAGTTAGAACTTCAGTTTGTTCAAGGCAAAGTGTGATTAATATGTTCTTAATACAACTCTAGGTTGCTTTTGAGATTGAGCATATATAGTGCGTGATTACCTTTGAAATAAACAGACTTCCCTGGGTTGACAATTTATGTAGCACTTGATTGTTTAGTTAAATAAGTAAATATAGTGACCAACACTCGACAATACCTTTCCCACATGCTATCACACGCCTAAAATGGAGATCATATGCAAAAGGTACGACCCTGGGAAGTTGATGTACTCACTTACCCAAACGAGGCTCACATGACTTTTGGGGCTTCATCTCCTAGTGTTAGGTGTTTGGATGTCTAGGGCTTTTGACATTCTTTCTTATTGTAAAAATTCCTTCAGAGCCTCATTATAGTCATCTTCTTGCGAATGCAAGTAGCCGTCACATCTCTTCTCAGAGATAAGCTACCACCATTCTAACGGATCTTTCACTCTGTAGTTTTAGAGTCTCTATACATTTCTTTCATTAATAGAAATCATGTATTATTGTATATCTGTGTTTATGGTTGCATCTCTGATACATTTCTGTTATATTATTGGATATACCCAATATCTCTGTGCATTTCTTTATTATATCTCCACTCTCATTTCGTGCCGAAAATAATTTGGATGAGTGGTATCAGAGCAGGTTGGTCTTGATCGTTTTTTCAGTGCATGTCCCCAATGAGGTCTGAGTATAGCAAGTTGGGTCTCAAGCTAATCTATCTTGAAGACAATTTCTCTTGCACACTCAAGAAACCCTCGATGGCAGAAGAAAAGAAAAACGACAGAGTGGATGATCCTATCAATCTATTGCTTGAGCAAGCTCTCACACGACAGAGGGATGAAATGATGGAGAATTCTGCCTGCATCCTTAAATGCCTGTCGATAGCATCAGGTGCATCTTCATCAAGTGGCCACTTTGGAGTCACCTCTCCTTTCAAGGTACAAGTTAGATTTGATATTCCCATATTTGAAGGACAGATAGATGCAGAAGCCCTAGAAAAATGGTTAACTGTGCTAGAAGGTTATTTCTCTGTTCACAACTTTTCCAACAAAGAAAAGATCACCTTTGCACTACTTAAATCTCTTCCTCATGTCAAACATTTGTGGGAAACTTACTAGGAGAAAAGTTCCACAGAGGATTCTGGAATATATGGGGTCGATCCCACTTGGGTTTTTTTTGTGGATGCAGTAAAAGAACAATCTTGCCCTGTTAGCAACTATGAGGACCAGTACATAAGATGGACCACATTGTGGCAAGAGAGGGGCCAAGTAGTTCCGGAGTTCACCAATACCTTCCATACCTTGCACACCAAGCTGGGTATCAAAGACTCCGAGTGACATTTGGTTCTGAAATACCGTGGGGCTCTACACAGATACATCCAGTCTAAAATGATTTTTTTGGAAATCTCATCACTCGGTGCTGCTTTTCGATATGTTGTTAAAATTGAGCATAAATTTAAGCACCAGAACAAACGGGAATTCGGGTCTACAAATCCGCAACAACCAAAGTATGACAAAGACAACCCTAACAAATAGTCTCCCGAAAACCAGTCCAAGACACAGGAAAAGAAGGGTCATGGGAAGACAAAGAAGGACACCGGAAAATGGTGTTATTTCCACAAAATCCACTGGCACAACACCGATGAATGTCGCTCAAAACAGTCATTGGTGGTCGATATCAAAGACAAGGAGCTGAACCCTGATTCAAAATATGATTCTGGAAATACTGGTAAAGAACAGATCATTGACGCAGACCCCGCTACTATTGTCGTGACTGCAGCAATTCAACCAGAAGAAACAACAGATCCTAAAGAGGGGGAGTGCCTTTTTCATTCACAGATGTGGATAAAGGGGACCTCACTACATTTTATTGATTATGGCGGAAGCCATAAAAACCTCATCTCAGCAGAGGTCGTCAAACAGTTTGGATTGTCAACAACACCACACCCACAGCCATACAACATCGGGTGGCTTCAACAAAGATGAGATCTTCGTGCCAGCTAGCTAACAGTGTCGATTTTCATACGGCATCCAACCCTTCAAGGATGAGGTATTATGTGATGTTTCCCCACTAGATGTCTGTGATGTTTTGTTGGGCCAACCATATATGTGGAGATGCCATTCTGTTTATGAGTCTTGACCCCGTAGTGTCATTGTTATTTTGGGGGGTCATCTCTAAAGAATACCACAGGTAGGTCCAACTATTGTTCCACCTAAAAAGTGTCGCAAGATAGTATCTCATACTTCAAAATTTAGCTTCTTCACAATCTGTTCAAAAGGGGAACAAAAGGACATTGCAACCACTACAGCCTTTCCCCCTGCAACTTCTATCCAATAGAAGCAGGTCGACAAGGTTGCATCCAAGCACAAAGATTCCTTATGCACACCTTCCTCTCATGTATCTCGACTTTTTGAACAACCTTAGCTTCAACAGGTTCATGACAAACTTCCACAAACTAAGCAACGTGACGTCTCCAACAATAAAAGCAGCTCACCAAGATGCAACTCCAACAAATGCTTTTCCCTCTCCCCCGTGAACTCAATGAAATGGATACCATTGCTTCCTAAGGAGGGAGGATTGATCCAGGTGGATATTGGTGTCCACCCACATTTTCCAACTGGCTCAAAATAGTTTTCTGGCAATTTTGGCAATTTACTATTTTTAGCAGGTTTTAACTTCCGGGGCCATTTTGAGGGGCCAAATGAAGTATTTTCATGATATAGGTTGTCAATTATGACCAAAGGAATGGTTGAGCCCTCAAAATGAATCTCCTCAATGATACCTTTCCAACGAGCTATCAATTTCCTAAAACGGAGATCGTATGCAAAAGTTACGACCCCGGGATGTTGATGTACTCACTTACCCAAACGAGGCCCACATGACTTTTGGCGCTTCATCTCCTAGGGTTAGGTTTTTGGATGTCTGGGTTTTTTGGCATTCTTGCTTATTGTATAAATTCCTTCAGAGCCTCATTGTAGTCATCTTCTTGTGAATGCGAGTAGCCGTCACATCTCTTCTCAGAGATAAGCTTCCACCATACTAGTGAGTCTTTCACTCTGTATTTTTACAGTCTCTTTACATTTATTTCATTAATAGAAATCGTGTATTACTGTATCTCTGTGTTTATGGTTTCATCTCTGATATATTTATTTTATATTATTGGATATACGCGATATCTCTATGTTTCTTTATTATATCTCCGCTCTCATTTCGTGTCGAAAATAATCTGGATCAGTGGTATCAGAGCAGGCTGGTCTTGATCGTTTTTTCAGTGCATTTCCCCAATGAGGTATGAGTATATAAATTTGGGTCCCGAGCTTGTCTCTCTTGAATATAGTCTCTCTTTCACACCCAAGAAACCCTCGATGATGGAAGAAAATAAAAACGACGGAGTGGATGCTGCTATCAGTCTGTTGCTTGAGAAAGCTCTGACACGACAGAGGGACGAAATGATGGAGAATTTTTCCCACATCCTTAAATGCCTACCGATAGCATTAGGCATATCTTCATCAAGCAGCCACTTTGGAGGCACCTCACCTTTCAAGGTACAAGTTAGTTTTGATATTCCCGTATTTGAAGGACAGATAGATGCAGAAGCCCTAGAAAAATGGTTAACTCTGCTAGAAGGTTATTTCTCTGTACACAACTTTTCTGACAAAGAAAATATCACCTTCGCACTCCTTACAGCTCTCCCTCATGTCAAACATTGGTAGGAAACTTACTGGGAACAAAGTTCCACAAAGGAATCTGGAATATATGGGGTCGGTCCCACTTGGGATTTTTTTGTGGATGCGGTAAAGGAACAATATTAACCTGTTGGCAACTATGAGGACCAGTACATGAGATGGACCACACTGCGGTAAGAGAGGGGCCAAGCAGTTCCGAAGTTCACCAATACCTTCCATACCCTGCGCACCAAGCTGGGTATCAAAGACTCTGAGCGAAATTTGGTTATGAAATACCGTGGTGCTCTACACAGATACATCCAGACTAAAATGGATTTTCTGGACATCTCATCACTCAGTGTTGCTTATCAATATGTTGTTAAAGTTGAGCGGAAATTTAAGCACTAGAACTAATGGGAATTTAGGTCTGCAAATCCGCAACAACCAAAGTATGACAAATATGGCCCTAAAAATAGTCTCCCAAAAACCAGTCCAAGACACAGGAAACGAAGGGTCACGGGAAGACAAAGAAGGACACCGGAAAATGGTGTGATTTCCACAAAATCCCCGGGCACAAAACCGATGAATGTCGCTAAAAATGGTCATTGGTGGCTGAGATCAAAGACAAGGAGCTAAACCCTGATTCAGTATTTGATTCTGGAAATACTGGTAAAGGACAGATCATTGACGCAGACCCCACTGCTATTGTCGTAACCGCGACAATTCAACTAGAAGAACCAACAGATCCTAAAGAGGGGGAGCACCTTTTTCATTCACAGATGTGGGTAAAGTGGACCCTGCTGCATTTTATTCTTGATAGCAGAAGCCAGAAAAACCTCATCTCAACAGAGGTCGTCAAACAGTTGATATTGTCGACAACACCACACCCCCCATCCATACAACATCGAGTGGATTCAACAAGGACGAGATCTCTGTGTCATCCAACCAATAGTGTCGATTGTCATACGACATCCAACCCTTCAAGGATGAGGTATTATGTGATATTGCCCCACTGGATGTTTGTGATGTTTTCTTGGGCCAACCATATATGTGGAGACGCCATTCTATTTATGAGTCTCGACACCGTATTGTCATTGTTACTTTGGGGGGTCATATCTACATAATACTAGAGGTAGTTCCAACTATTGTTCCACCTAAAAGGTGTCACAAGGTAGTATCTCATACTGCAAAATTCAGCTTCTTCACAATCTGTTCAAAAGGGGAAAAAAAGGACACTGCAACCACTATAGCCTCGCCCCCTACTCCTTATATCCAACAGAAGCAGGTCGAAAAGGTTGTAGCAAAGCACAAATATTCCTTCTGCACACCTTCCTCTCATGTAGCTCGACTTGTTGAACAACCTCAGCTTCAACAGGTTCATGAAAAACTTCCACAAACTAAGCAGTACGACGTCTCCAGCAATACAAGCAGCTCACCAAGATGCAGATCCAACAAATGCTTTTCCCTCTCCCCCGAGAACTCAATGCAATGGGGACCATTTCTTCTTAAGAGGGAGGATTGATCCAGGTGGATATCGGTGGCCACCCACCTTTTCCAACTAGCTCAAAACAGTTTTCTAACAATTTTGGCAATTTACTATTTTTAGCAGGTTTTAACTTCCAGGCCCATTTTAAGGGCCCAAATGAAGAAATTTCATGATCAAGGTTCTCAATGATATATGAATGCATGATTGATCCTCCAAAATGAATCTCCTCGATAATACATTTCCAACGAGCTATCACATGCCTAAAACAGAGATCGTATGCAAAAGTTACAACCCCGAGAAGTTGATGTACTCACTTACCCAAACGGGGCCCACATGACTTTTGGCGCTTCATCTCCTAGGGTTAGGTTTTTGGATGTATGGGGTTTTTGGCATTCCTTCTTATTGTAAAAAGGCCTTCAGAGCCTCATTGTAGTCATCTTCTTGCGAATGCGAGTAGCCGTCACATCTCTTCTCAGAGATAAGCTCCCACCATTCTAGCGAGTCTTTCACTCTGTATTTTTACAGTCTCTGTACATTTCTTTCATTAATAGAAATCATGTATTACTGTATCTCTGTGCTTATGGTTTCATCTCTGATATATTTCTGTTATATTATTGGATATATGCGATATCTCTATGCATTTCTTTATTATATCCCCGCTCTCATTTCAGATCAAGGGGTCATGTACACAAGCATCATTCAGCTTTCGGAGGTCTACACATATTCTTTTCTCTCTTGTCTTCTTGTCTTTTACCACGATAGAGCTAATCCACTTTGATTCTTCCACCAGTTCTATAATCCCTACTTCCAGCATTCTGTCAAGCTCAATCTTCACTTTTTCCTTATATTTAGGGTTCAATCTGTAAGGTCTCTGTTTAACTGGTCTAGAATCTGGATTTAAGGGAATTCTCATCTCTCCCATAGGCCCTTTAATTCCCTTCATATCAGTGAACTTGGTGGGAAACAAGTCCTGATACTCATGAAGTAACTCAGTAATTTTGTCAATGGTGGTAGCATCCCAATAATCTCCGATATTGGCAAGCTTCAGTTTCTCCTCTGTTCCAATATTGACTTTCTTAATCTTAATCAGATGTCCAATGAATGGTAGCTCAATTCTGGGTCCTTCCACATCTCTATGTCCTTATGTTTATGCGATGTTTACTTTCCTCAAATCATCATCTTCATCCGCATTAATGTTGTAACAGCCTTGTAGTTTCTGGAGAGGCGCAGTCCATTCATCCGCTTCTTGTTCCAAAGGGAGGCTAGATGCCTCTTTAAATACTTTCTGTCTCACAATCTGTAATTCTTGGTCTACTGAGGGATATTCACTTTCAAATAAAAAGGTGGTTACAAAATTTGGAATCATACCTTCTCAGTCTACAGTGATGAGGCGCAGCTCCACTTGAAGGTACCAGTTGATAGGTGTAGTGTCCAGCGTGTTAATGAATTTGTGTACCCACTATTCTCGAGGGACATCGCTCTAGGCTTCTTCATAGCTTTGCACATGGTCCTTTGGGCATCTTCGACCTATGTAGCAAACTTCACATCCTTCTACCTGTGCTGAGAACCTCGTTGTCATCAAGGTATGACACTGTATCCAATCTATAATATTGCTTTTATGTGTCCCCCACCATCTCTCTAGTGTGGCTTTCAAGGCCTCATCCATTGCCAACAACCACTGTTGTGTTGGTACACTTGCTTCAAAATCTGATAGGAAGGATTCTAAAGGGTTCAGACCATCAAATGTGGGTAAGTTACTCACTGTTGTGCCGATCCAACAAACTTCTCTGGTTAATCTAGCACATCTTTTGGTAGATACTTCATACATCTAGTTATGCCAGTTCTCCAGTGCTTCTTCTAAATCTGATGAACATGCGTTTTCACTTTGCCAGCTTAAGTTCTCGTCAGCTATAGGATTAATGTAGTCTTGTTGTTTGGCTATTATCTTGTATATGTTTTCTAGTGCATATGCGCAGTCTTCTTATCTGATGGGCTCTATGTATCGCTGACCTTCATTGGGATATAAAGGTGCAATGACCATAAGACCATCACCTTCAAAAGTCACACATCTCTTCTTTAAGTCAACAACAGTAGATTTATTTAAGGCCCAATCAATTCCTAACAGTGTCGAGTAAGGGCAGTTGTCGTTGACTATTTCAATTACCTCGAAATCTACAAATGTTCTTATTCCATCAATGTCCACGGGGACATGCTCCAATCGTCCAAATGGGCTGACAGCTTGTTGATTAGCCATCTTAAGCCTGATAGGGGAATAGATCAACTTTGGTTTTCCCATTTGTTCCCAAGTTTGCTTCGTCATGACATTGACCTCCGAACCTAAGTCGAGGACCACATAGTCTATCTCATACTCTCTTATTTGAGCATTCAAATGTAATTCTTTATTTGTCCTTATCTTTTTACCAATTTGGTGTACTTCCCTATTCAGTAAGGGATCTATCTTTCCTAGCTCATATTGTCTGATTAAATTCTGTAACTCATGTACAGTGCTTTCATCCTGAATCAACTTAATACAAGTATGTAAAAAGTCCATGAGCTTGCTTATCTCTTTTCCTTCTCTTGGTGAAGGAGACTGATCAAATGCATGAGGCATTCCATACTCTCTTACTTCTGGTCTTGTCTTTGATGAAGAACATTGGTCTCCTCTAAATTACTTTCGTGTTGTCTCAAACATTTGTCTTTCTTTCTTTGCATCAAAGGCTTGGGTCTTCTCTGCATCTTTCCTAATTCCTGAATCTTATGTAATATTCCCTTGGGTTAGTCTGTCTTCTCTTGTAACAACGCCTCCTATGGTTATAACAACGACTATAGGGTCTCCTTCATGAGGTTCATCATAGATCAGTTGCACTTGTGGGTTCTGCTAAGGTCCTCGTCTTTCCTGAAGCTTAGCTAGCAGCATAGGACAATCTTCTATAACATGGTCAAATGAGCTGCAGTAGATGCAAGTGGTACAAGGGTTCTAAAAATCCCTTGCAAGGTGTCCTGGTTGTGCGTAGTTATAATATATGATCTATCCTCAGCCTCGACCCATTCCTCTGCCTCATCCTCTTCCTCTGAATCCACTGCGAGGATTGAAGTTTCCTCTCCCAGGAGAATTATACTGTGTATCATTTCCTTCTTGTTGTACTTCGCCTTGGATCTTATATATGTCTCTTGACCTTTCATGCATGAGATCATAAACCCTACAATCCCTATCATCATGCCCTATAGACTTATAGAATGTATAGTACAAATTCGTAGGTGTCTGAACATACTTTTTCATATAATAGCACTCACCAGTACGATGTTTGTTTCTGCATTCCTCGCACCAGGGTAAGGTAACTTGCTTCAAGGGGATCGAAGCTCCAGAAGCCAAATATTCATTGAATAGAGGGAAGTGTTCCTTGTCATGACCTTTTGATCTGCATCTAACACACCAGATATCTTCTCTTTTATATTTTCCCTTGTCTTTCTTCATATCTTTGACCTGTAGAGACAAACTAGTTAGTTGATTCAGGATCTAACTCATACCTGAGCTAGATCCTCCCATAGGGGCTGATTCAAGATTCATGGCGATCTCCAACCCCTCATCCTACAAAGCAATCTTCTGTTGCATTAGGGGAACTCTGATGTGTGGTAGGAGGGAAGCAATGAACCATTCTTTTTTTTTTTCATCTGGGATCTGGAAATTTAATCGGCCTGTCAATGTTTTAAATCTCTGATCGAATTCCCACACAGTTTCAGCCACCTTCTGCTTGATCTCTTTCAACTATGTGATACATTGGGATTCTGATTTAGGTTTCTTGAATTCTGCAATCAGCGCATTCTTGATTTAATTCAATGGCTTATGTTGTGCAAGTCCTTGGAAAAGCTTCATTTACCAGCTTAGTGCGCGATCTCTGAGAGTTGTACTGAACTGGGTTCTTTTGACAACTTCATCTATGACATTCTTCATGTTCCATACAGCTTCACACAGGAACCAGTGTTGATCAGGATCTTCAGATCCATCTCCCCTAAAGATAGAAAGTCTCATCTCATCTTCCATAGATCTTACTAGGGTTCCTGACTGAATATGTGGTGGACTACTATGGACAATGCTCTGGACGCTCTAGTGACCGGGATTACTCTGGTTTATTAATACTGAATCGACAGGAAGGATAACAATACTTACTTCGATGGTCTGCACAGTTTCTGAGTTTTCAGGCTCTCCTCAGTGAAGCTCTTCAGATTTTCCTTCCTTGGTCCTGGTGAGTTATGAATGTTCTTCATCCATCAGATATGCTTCTTCTCCACTGTAGAAACCCTCCTCCCTGTAGTTCTTCTTAAACAAGTTCGCAAGATGGACTTCTCTGAACACTTTCCCACTACGCGTATGTCCATATTTTGTGTCATTTTCGTTGTCTGCGTTTTTTAACATTAGCCTTTCCAGATCCAACCAATCTATTGTATCTTCAAGATGTTCTTCTCATGCAACAGCATCTTGAGTCTCAACTTCAAGAATTGTAAAAAAATTCCTATGGGTCCCTTAAAGAAATATCTCTCATCTTGGTTGTATGACTCTACCCTGTCAACAACAAACTCTATGATGTAACCTCCAATGGTACTATCGAACCAATGATCTATTGCTCGTGATACAGTGCTATCATCTTCCTTGACCTTCTGGATCAACTCCGACATCCAGACCACAGGAAGTCTAGCTCGGATCTAGAACTAAGTATCGGCTAATCTAGCTAGCCACTCATATAGCTCTTGATGGATTCCTCCAAAGAATATCTCGTGTATATCAGTAAAAATATGCTTCTCCAACCAGTCCTCTGAACTAATATTAGGGTTCTTGTTCTGGGCTTCAGCGAAGTCATTTTCTTGATCTTTTATCCACTTTTGAGTTTCTGTCTTTGATGGAAACCACCTTGACATTCACTCAAAAAAATTCTTGTCCCGGCAACAGAACCATTTGTTGGCACAGGGCAGACCCAGGGTTCAGCTCCAAGAGTGCACCAACAATCCCTAGCTACTGGCCCTTTAGGAAACACCTGCGAAGTAGATGCAGTCTCACCTGAAGCAGCTATGAGGGGGTTGCAGGACAAAGATGTCTACAACCAAGGGGAATATCAAGTGGATCTAACACATGAACAACACAACATTCATATATCACTTATAAACTTTATCTGCTCCATGCATCTATCAAATCTACCTTAGCAATGCAATAATAGTATATGAAGGACAAATACAAAATACCAATCATACACAACACAACATATACGTGGTTCACCCTCTCTCTAGGGCTACATCCATAGAACTATGTTATATTATATTGATGTAAATCATACAATTATTTTCTGCATTCTGAGCTAGCAGATCGTCTCTTCTCCTATCTTTCTCTCCCCTCCCTATGCACCCAGCTGTAGGGTTGATCTTCGCACCCAGCTGAAGATCTTACAATCTTGAGGGATCTTGTACCCAAAACTTCTCTCTCTCTCACAATACTCTTCTCTCGACCAACTCAATATCAACATTGACAATAAAAACACATCAACCCAAAAGTACCAACCCAAAACACCAACCCAACCTAGGCCCTTTAGACCTCTATTTATACTTTACAATCATTCACCGACAACCTTAAGTCGAAACCTAGGTATTAAAACCCTACATATCAAAACCCTAGGTCAACTTGACCCACGTTTTTCAGGCTTCACCAACCTGTCTTTCCTTCCTTCTTGCGCGGTGCTCCAAATCATCCAACAGTGGATTTTTCCACTTGCTGACTTGTCCACGATCCTTCTTCCTTGCTTATCTGTCATCCCTGATCTCCTCGTCCAACGACTTTCTTTCTCATGATTCAATCCATCTTTTCTTCTCTTTTTCTCACTTCAACCCAATATCAGTCACTGTGTCTTCCGTGAAGTTCACTTTTTCCCTTTTCTTCCTTGTTCTTCGCTTCCTTACATAATCAAGGGCCAACAGTCGTTGATCCCCATGACATTTGAATACAGAATAGTTTCATGTTACGATGGATCTTACTTTGCGACCATTGCAGTTTTTAGTAGCAACCAAAGACCTCTAAATTTTTTAATCCATCAATGCTTCTGAGTCATTCATGACTCAATTCAAAGACATTTGCATCATCGGAATCGTCATATGTTTTCTTTTAACACCCCAAGGGCATTTCACATATCCACTTCGCCAACAATTTCAGTTACTTCTATCCATTTATGGTTTCATGATATGAGCATGGGGAATTCCCGCCTCGTTTGAACAAATACTTTTTGTTTTTCTATCATACTTTGTATTGATATTTCATCCTCTCTCCCTCCGAAGGATGTCTCTCACATATCCTCATGTTCAATTTTTCTCACTTTCTACACAATGTCATCATCACCAAAAGAAGCTATGATGTATTTTGGCTATACTTATGCTCCTAACCTCACACATCAGAGGGGCATCTATTATCACCAGAAAATGGCTCACCACAAATGTAGACAATTGATGAAGAAATAGGTAACACAAGAAAAAACATACTACCAATATTCATGGAAGGATTACACTCAGTTTGGAAAGACAATCATAAAACTATGTAAAAGTGGTTCTGTAAATCCATGCACATTCAACAAAATCATCATGTGCACATCTGCATCAGCTAACACAGTGTACGATGCACACAGTGTGCATAGTGCATGATTGACAGTCGAAAGACCCAAGTGGATGCAGAAATGATGCATTTATGAGTTTGTTCAGGCCTCAACCACTTTTGGGATGAAGGGGATCTCTCCCATACCCAAAATCTTGTTGGATTACTGAGAAGGGGGATGAATTAGTAATAGATCAATGTAATCATTTTTAACCATATAATCCAAGTGTTATATCAATGTAGCATTATCATCCAATAACTGTAGAGTAAATAAACAATGAACGAATGAAAATTCATACACATACACAATACACTAGTGTTTTACGTGGAAACCCAAAGTGGGAGAAAAACATGAAATTCTTTTTCTTATATGTCTTGAAGAATTAAATTCATTGGAAGCACCAACTTCCTTTGTTTTTCAGGTGCAACTGGAAGGAGGCTCCAACCCCCTAGTTTCTTAGGATACAACCTGAGGGAAGCTTCAACTCCCCAATTCTCCGGCTACAATCGAAAGGTGGCTACAACCACCTATCCTTGCCCCATCCAACCTCCCTGACATATAAGTAGAATGATGGAACCACTGTCACACTAACTGTGAGATACATTGTTGTAAACCTATACCAATAACCTAATCCATGCATCAACCATGCATCAACCTGTACCAATAACCTAAACCATGCATCAACCATGCATCAACTTGTACCTCAACCTATAATCAACTTGAACCATAAACAAGTGCATCAACCATGCACCAACCTATACCAACCAACCTGTAATCAACTTGTACCATAAACAAGTGCATCAACCATGCAACAACCTGCACCTCAACCTGTACCATGAACAAGTGCATCAACCATGCACCAAACCTGTACAAATAACATGTCACAACAACCTATCACAACAACTTGTCTCATCAATATTATCAACCAAATTATATATACTCACCAATATCAATCACCAAGACAACTTTCAAATATGTGCATCAACCAAGCATAACACAACAACTCATAATCATCACCAAGATCAATATGTGCTTCTAATAATATACCAATACAAGTATGCTACATCATCCATAAACCAT
>ML800627.1:160308-197651 GCA_009831015.1 Picea engelmannii
TCTCTAACAACTATAGCTCTTGGAATGCATTGAACCTTTCCTTAATTCCCTTCTTCATCAAGACATGTGATTGTCTTGTTGTAACAGTCTAGGACAACATGGTATTTTTCTAACTAATCCATGCCAATTAGATAATCATATGAACCCAATGGTATGATGTTTACATCTACCTTTGTACTGAGTTCATTCATGTCTATCGAGCAATATTTAACCAACTTATTGATCTTTCTCTTAGCCCCTGTGGATAACTGAAATAACTAGTATTTTGTATGCATACTTATTTTTAAGTGAAATATTTCAACAATGTTAGAGGTTATGTAACTATGGATAGCTCTAGAATCAATTAAAATTACCATGGGTTGGTTATAAATATTACCTTCTACTTAAATCATGGGAGATTGATATTCCACTTTATTTGTGTCCAAGGATGCATAAATCCTTGGCATGTTTCCTCCCATGTCTTCAACAGTTTCAGCCTCCTGAATGTTTTGGACAATCCTCGTTATTTATCCTTTGTGAGGGAAGTCCCTATTTAAGTGATTTCTCTCACATCCCCAACAATATATAGGTTGTTTCCTTGGCCTTTTCCCAAATGAATTTGCAGTCTTGTGTTCATTTTGGGCTGACTGACCTTGTTGGTTTACTTGGGAGATGTTCTTGAAAAAGGGTGGATTAAAACCTTTCTTCCTTTGATCCTTTTTCCCATTCATATTGTCATTCCAAGCCTTTTGGAAAACTGGCCTTCCCCTACTATGCTCATAAAGATGCTTTTCTCTCCTTATGGCTGCTTCCAAAGTTTTGTGGTTATGATATTGAATCTGTCCACTGTAGAAAGAGGGTAACTTGCTTAGAAACCTTTGGAGTTTTACCTTTTCATCCTTTATGATGTCCACATACTTCAACAATTCAAATAACCTCTTTTCATATTCATCCATTATCATGCTTCCGAACTTGAGTTCAAAGAACTCCTTCATCTCTCTTTCATAGTAATTCTCAGGCAAATAATTATCTTGGAAATATCCTTTGAACTAACTCCATGAGATCCTCTTCTCATCAAGGTTCTTGGCTTGCTTAATTTGATCCCACAACATGGATGTATTTCCTTGCAAGTGGTAGGTTTCAATTATATCTTCTACCCTTGAGGGGTAATCATGCAGTTGGAAATATTTCTTCATTTCCAACAATGAGGACTCGGATTCTTCTCCTTTCCTATGTTCACCATTGAAATTTGGTGGCTTGATTTTCCTGATTTCAACTTGCAAGATGTTTTCCTTGGGCCTTCTCCTTTACCTTTGTACAGAAGACACACTTGGTTTGATCCATGGCCCCAAACTTTCATGATTTCTTCTGGTGGATTTCCTTAGATAATGGTGATGCCTTCTCATGCTTCTTGACTTCCTATCATTCCCATGATCATCCCTTTTTCTATGGGATCTAGATATTCTCACTTGTCTAGCACTAGCTTCTTGCTTGGTTCCAGAGTCTTTGTTAAATTTATTGTGTAACATGTTTAGACTCTGAATTATCTATTCATGAGCATTCATAATCCTTTCATTATATTCTCTATAGCTATGCACTTCCTTATACAGGATTATCATAATTACAAGCTCCTGCCTATCTCTTCTCCCATTAGATTTTGTCTCAATATTTCCCATCTTTACATGAAGACCTCTAATATCCTCCTCATGGTTGTAAGATCCCTGAGCATATTCCATAACTCCAATTCTCGTATCATAAACAAATTTCCTTTCATGTATCTCTAATTCTGCAAGAAATGTGCATGTAATAATTATTGTTAGAACATGCATAACACAAAACATTTCATCAATTAGAATATAGGTCATTCTTCTCACAAATTTATGAAGAACACAATGGACCAATTCAAAATCTGATTCTTTAGATGTATTCTTCTATGAAACAACTTTCCAATGGTTGTACTCATGCCTCATTCTGAAGTTTTAGCGAATAGTTACAATATTTACAAGTTGCAATTCCCACTCTTTTATAGCTACAGAAAGATATTTTATCACTTTCTAAGAAATTATAATGCCCAATTAAAAATTTTGGGTTGACTGATGTTTTCTCCTCTTCAACATTTTTCCAACAACTATTATTTTTCTCAAATCCGAGCTCCGAGATGAAAGTTATGGTCCAAATAAATTTTGACCTTTTTACCCAATTTATTCATGTATGCGACATGTGTCTTCTTTATCTTCCTGCACATTTTTACATACCCAGATTCCAAATCTGTTTCCATGGATATTTTCTATGGATCATAGGCTTTCCATAGACTACTCTTGTTCCCCAAATGAACTTATGATCAAGGATTTATGCCCTCTGGAAGATATCTTGTGTCGAACCTTTACCCTTATTGCTTCAGTTGTAACTTTCTCATATGAGCTATGTTTTGCACCCGAGATAGCTCATTGGATAGCTCTCTCTGAGTTATTTTATTTGAGCTGAAAAAACATACTATACCTTGGTATACTCTGTTCATGTGGGTTTTGATTGGATAAAAACATCATTGTGTTTTACTCTGTTCAGGTAACCAAGAATCTCTCTTCTAGGAATTCAAGGGAACTCACTGCTAGGAAAACTACCATCAAACAACATCAAACAACATCAAACATTTATTGTTACAGTGAAACTCCAAGCTTTAAATTGCATGTTTTTAGAGTAAAACTCCATTTAATTTGCCCTCCATGGATGTTCCAACTCCAAGCTCTCTTTATTTTTGTCTTCTTGTTGTTCATGCAAAAAACATTGATTGTAATTGTTGTAGCTACCCATATGAATTTATCTCCTTTGGATTGATTTCTTAACTCACATACTTCCCCAAGATGATTTTACTCAACCCTCATGCTCCCAAGAACTATGGGATGTGACTTCTCACACCCACCATATTACATGCATTTAATGATTGGCTTTTGGAACACTCAATCAGAAATTAGAAGGTTCATATACTCATAGAATATTTTAGGAAAATGGGTTGAATGACTATACATTGGTAATTCCCCCTTATACCCCTCTTCAACATTATCCTATACCCACCCCTCTCTTGTGGATTAATTCATCCCCCATCTCTGTCCATGTCCCCTTAGCAGCTGGTATCACATTTTATTATTAAATTCAGAAATACATTATGCATATTCATTGCTTTTTCCATAGCTACACATTATATCAACATAAGCATTAATTAAACTAGAGATTACAGTGGGGATGTTACAACTTCTATTTTCTATTTGAGTGTATGAGATCTCTATAATTAAACTCATGTAAGAGTGAGTAGTCAATTGTTGAAGTACAATAAACATTGTGCAAAGTGAGCAGTCAATTGTCTTGGGAAAATAGAGGAAATTTGTATGGGCAGAACATACAGTTTTTCACATTCAGTTCTTTGACAAGAACAACAAGGAGAGAGCATTGGAGCTAGAGCAAGAAGGATGGGAGAATTCTAGAGCATGCTAGAGATTTTTTGGAGTGTTTTGGAGTTGAAGATTGAAGAGCTAGGTTGTCAAGGCCGAAGAGTGAACTCTTATGGGAGTTTCACTATAACAACAAGTGTTTTTTGTGGTTTGTTTGTAGTTTTACTAGAAGTGAGTTCCCAATAGAGAGATTCTTGGATATATGTGCCAGAGAGGCCTTGATAAATGAATGGTATGCTCGATGAAATGAGAGCAGTGAAGGGGTACATTCCTTGGGTTGGGAAGTTCAAGAGGAAGAGAGCTGGAGGAAATTCATGATAGTTGTAGGGCAATACAAGTGGGTTATAGGTTATTGAGTTTCAAGTGGACTATGAGAGGCATCCTTCTTTTATGGATTCCTAGCCCCAGCTTGGGGGTGAATTGTTTTTGATATTTGCAAGAAAGTCTATGGTTGGGTGTAAATTCCTTTCCAAGTAGTTGGTTGCATAAACAATATAAAAAGATAAGTGTTTATCTATTTTCTAAGTTATTTTATGAGTTTAACTGTTATGCGTTTTACTCTGTGTATGTGAATGAATTATAAGTAGGTGTGATGAATTTATTAGTTGCATTTACATTTTTAAGTAGTATGGACAATTGCATGAGATTGAATGTCATGTTATTCGTAATCCCACATTTAAATATATTTGTTAGTCAATTTTAGTATTAACGGTATTGGGATTCCAACGTGGTGCTCGAATAGTCGCACCCGTTGGGAACTAGTTGATGTGCATGGTACAAAGTTGGTTGTGTGCGCGGGTTGTCTCAATGAGGACGAGGAATTCATGTCATTTTAGCATGATGCAATTGCAATTGAATAATTGGTATCCAAATGATTAAATCTATGTATAATTTAGAGCTGGTAAGCTACAAGAATTTAGTCAGTAGAAAATTTTCAAATTTATGTGTATTTTTTGCAAGTAATGTTCCTCAGTTAAACTGGGGGATGTTACAGATTGGTATTAGATATTTTTTGTTCAACATCGAACTTGTATGGGCCTGATATCAACATGAAGTTGGTAATCTGTCATCTTAGTGTTTGAGCTATGTTGAATTTTGGGAAAACGGTGAAATCTGAGTGAAATCCCAAAATTTCTAAGAAAAATCAAGGCGAAATTGCACTCATAATTGTTTTGGAAGGGTCATTTCGACTTCCAAGTGACTGAATTGGCTTAGACAAGAGAATCGGGAAATTTCACGATGTTCAGGATGGTCGTGAGCTAGAAATATTGAAAATCAACTAAGTGAGGAAAAAAATTCCATGTGCTAAGTATTGGTGTTGTGTGATGCAGAATTTGCAATGTGCATGGAATATTGGTGCATGGTGTGTGTGCTAAATATTGGTGCAGTGCATTGAAAAATTGTGGTGTGTGGTACCTGTTAGAACACCTTAGAATTTTAAACTCTTTTGAATTTTGTAACCTTTTCGTTTTTACCTTTAGAAATAAAAATCACCAAAAAAACTTAGGAAAATCACTTTCAAATTTGAATAAAATCCATATTTGTTATTTATCAATAGGCGCTTACAATACCATCCATCAAAAATTCTGACTAATATGATCAAGTGGTTGTCATGTTCTCAAATTCATAAAGTTGTGTGATCATTAAGAACAAGCATCCAATGGTTACTTCGAGACTTTACACTTCAGGAAGATTTCTATTATCATTCAAACGAAAACCCCGAAGTCACGAAGCTGTGAAGTCCTAAAGTCATTTTTCCATGAAAATATGTTAAAAAGATCTATGGATGAGTCTCTGACACCAGTCATAAAACTCTATCATGGGATGACACGCGGCATGTATTTCTAACATTTATATCAAAAACTTTTCCTATTTTTGATGACATGTGTCACACATATTTTCTTGACACGTCATTTAAGATGACACCATCATTGTCAGGTCACTCTGGGAAAATGTCCTTCGGGATGAAAAGAAAAGAGTGAATTCAGGACCGCCGAAGTATCTAAATGTCGAAGCATTTGTTGTCATAATGAATTAAACAATGTTTAAAAAATCAAATAAAACATCAAAATAAGTTTAATTAGTCGTGATTTACTTTTAGTTAATCACTTCATGAAATTGGCTTTCGGAGGATCATTATTATCCTACATACACAACTCCCTAATGTCAAAGTCCTGAAGTAATTAAGGCTAAAAAGATTTAAAAATATGATTAATTAAAACATAAAATGATTAATTAGTGATTAGCTTCTTTGGGAATTCGTCCTTTGGAATATTTAAGATGTTCTAATTTCAAAACCTCTTAATGTTGAACCACCAAAGATTAATTACATTTATAGTTGATTAAAGTTTAAAATATTTAGATAAATATCTCGACGTCGGGTAATAAATTCCATTGATTTATTGAATAAATGTTTTGTCAGTAGAACAATTCGAAGATTGTTATACTTTATTATTTTCATGAATAAAGTCATTTCGATCTTCAAAGCATTCTATCATTTGCAATCGGATATTTTCAGCGATTGAAATCTTATAAGTTTTTCTTATCACAGGAAGGTTAATTTCGTTTTCTAAGAATTATGTCACCACGCAAAGCAAGGAAGAAGAAGGAATCGTCAACTGAGGACTCCAACCCTAACATGGATATTCTTTCAGACACTATTGCATGAATTACAAACGCTATCAAGTCTTGGAAGAAGGTGTATGACATTTTAGAACATGAAATTCTTTTTTTTTCCTGACGATTTCACTGAAGAATATGACGAAACATTCTTGGCTAAGCTCAAACTGGTGGCTCAATCGGAATTTCACAGAATCGTTGCCCGACCAAAGATTATGCCTTACAACGACATGATAAGTTGGGCCCTGGATCATGTAGATATCCCAGCCCAAAGTATCTCCAATCACCAAAATAATTGTTTCGACTCATTTTCACGAGAAGACCTACGAGTAATGTATAAACTTTCCTCTAAACCGAAATACACTTATAAATTATCTTTTCTTTTAGATTTTGAACGAAAGGAATGCACTAAATGTGGTAGAACTAGTCATGGTATAATTAAAACATGGTGGGGAAATCCATCCAAGTTCAGGACTGATGCTCATGGCATATATTCCAAAACATATTTAGATGCCCACTTTTTATATATTACCATGATGCTTTGTCGATTATTTGGGAGAAAAAGCCATGCACATTTCATAGTAGAATGGGTATCTATAATCCATGAAGTTGTCGAAGGCTTTACTTTCAACTGGGAAAATTTTTTGTCAGACAACCTAGCTAAGGAGGTCGTCAAGTACAAATATTTGAAGTCTAAGGGGAAACATGATCCTTTTTACATGTTCGTGTACATCATGCACGCCATATGATTTATGACTCCATTTCCTCTCATGAATTGGAGTTGGAACCCAGCTTGTTCTGAATCCATTCATTTTTATCATTCAAATTTATGGGAGGAAAACTCCAAAGATTTATTCTATAAAATATGTCACAATGTAGTGATACCCATTCATGTGGCCATTTATGGACATCCTCCTCCCAGTATTTCAGAACTTTTTATAGGAAATTTGGGTGCAATTGTAGATTGGTACATTGAAGAGAATTTATCTTACATCAGAGTATTTGGTTGTTCTATTTCGCCTCACACCATTCCAAAGTTCTTTCCTAATAGATTTATCTACAGAGAGGTGTCATATCAAACATTGGTAGGAGAGATTACTAAGGAATTGAAAGAGACACAAAAGAAAGTATGACCTTCCATTCCTATACAGGTTGGTATGTTCACAGTGCTTGATTTCGGGCATACGAAGGTTGAAGAAGCAGCTTTGGAGCACATCAAATTGGTTGATATTGAATTCAAAAGACATGATCCTCATAAGGTGGTTGAGAATCATCTAGCTCATTTCAATATGAGGATTTACATTCATTAATATTCCCCTTATGATGATGTTTTCAAAGAATTCAGATCTTATGAGGAAGTTCAAAACAGAGTTCAAAATCTATTGCTAGATCAGTAGTCTGGTTTTCCTAGTTTTCAAAAACATAGAAGGACCAACCTTCCAAATATTTTACAAGGAGAATGTAATATTTCATTTCCATCATAGGGAATAGCATCCACAGATCCCCAACAAGGTATCTCGACTACAGACCAAGTTGAAGAAGTGGCAAAGAAGCCAGAGGGGTTAATTAAACATGTAAATACACCAAAGCTAGGTAAAAAGGATCAGGAGACATTAGCATATTTTGAGGCCTTTATGAAGCAAGGAAATGCTTTCTCTTTTTCACCATCAGCTACTACTTATGTTTTTCCAAGTATCACAAATCCAGAGAAGTCCACTACACTTACTTCTACTATTCTCTCACAAACTCCCATAACCACAAGTTTCAAAATTCCCAATTCAGAGGCAATTTGTATAGATGAAATCACACATATTCTTCCTGAGGAGATGCCTCCTTCAAGTTTCTTCTTCAACAATAAAAGAAGAGCCATCATAAGAAGAGAATCTCAGTAGAAGTAAGGAGTGGTCACTGTAATGTCTCCAGCCATCAACCCCATTGTCGGGCAACTCTATTACACGGAAACATTCTCATACTTATATATAACATGCATTAAATCAAATTAACACATTTAACTAAACAATACAGATTAATCATAGGATTACTGCTAACATACAGAAATAATGGAATTAACAGTAATTCATAATTGCATCGAAATACATGATAGTATTGCAAGCATCACAGACATGCATTTTAATTGAAATTAAACACATATTGATAATTATCTTTGAAACTATAGTAACTCCACCAACTATGTGAAAACCTTCGATGAACCTCCCAACCTTAGACCACGCTTCTCATCATGCTCAGCAGTGGGTCACCCCCAAGCTGGGACTAAGCTCCACCCAAGGCAAGGGAATCCTGGACTAGGTTGAGGTAACAGGAAAACTGCACAGAGCAACCAGAAGGATTCTCTCCATGAGCCTTCTTACGCCCACTACTCACGAACTCTCATTACACACATGCATGTTCCACCTAGGAGTATACACCTTCATAAGAACAATCCATCGATGCTTCACCTCCCTCTCTAAGTCTCGGCAATAGGTCAAATCAGGAATTATCATAGCTTTGTAGTTGATGTTGGACTCTCTCTGGGATAAAACCAGTTCCCAGTAGACTCTCTCACCTGGAGAGAGTTTCTCATGGGCCTGACAACCTGCCTCTTCTACCACGGGCCTGACAACCTGCTTCTTCAACCAATTTCATCCCAATTCCCACAAGGTGAGGAGGACAACAACAACAACTAGTCAATTCCACTCATGCAACATAGAAGGCAGCAACCCAAAGACAGTTTAGGTATGGACTCGACTCTACAAGAGCAGATAGGCTAGGTTCACAGGACACATAGGTGACATGGCTCAATCCACAGGTTTTCCACTAGTTTTCAGGGTGCATGACAGGGAATCCACACAAAGGTCAAAAACAGACTCCACGGTTCAAACAGAGGGTGTATCAGCTTCTCAAGAAAACATCGCAAGCTTCAGGTTTCAAAGTTGTGTGAGGCATACAGAGATCAGACACATTGGCAACACAATTCAGAAAGCAGACGACATAATGGAGGATGAACCCCCATCATGGCTCAATTCTTGTGTTAATTTTCATGTATCTGGGCCAACACATGTCGCCCATGAAGCTGCATGCACTCCATCAAGTATGCATTCCCTTTTTTGTACATGTTGGAGTTGCATGTGTTGCCTCTCCCAAAACTTAGGATAAAAACATGTTTTTCACACAGCTTTGGAATAATAATAAATTATTATTCTCAAGGACTTAAGCCCTTAATCTTAGCCCCTATTTCCAACCTTTCATCCCCCTTTCCCTTACCCACCTTGTGGAAGCTTAGTCCCCCATCACTCTTTTTTCATGGTTGGTCTGCACGCAGTGATGTTTAATATTTATTAATATTCTGCATAATTACATATACAAAAATAGGCTCCTTGTCTTTAACACTTAGGCTCTTCGGCCTCATAAACACATAATCCCACCAACTTATCAATACTCAGCTCACCAGCCTACAAAAAATGATTTACAATTCATAAACATGATTACAACAGGGCTCATCCTTGGGGATATTATAATCCCCTCCCCTTATTTTTGCATTGTCCTCAATGCAACTTTTACACAACATCAACAAGACTTTCAAAATCTTCAAAAAGATGCAGGTATTCTGCCCGCATAGCATATTCATGTTCCCAAGTTGCATCCTCATGATTGTACCAGGTCCACTGGACCTTTACAAGCCCTATGGCTCGATTCTGGAGCTGTTTTCTTTTCCGGTCCAATATGTGCACGAGATTCACTTGCAGGACACCTTCTTGCTCCACCTGAATCACATTCCAATCAATTACATGATTAGCATTGGGTATATATTTCTTAACCAATGAAACATGAAACACATTATGTACAGTCATGGATGTAAGTAATACAATCATATATGCAACTGGCCCAATCCTTTCTAGGATTTCAAATGGCAAACAAAATCGGGTTGCCAACTTGGCACACTTTCCCAGCTTCATGGAAATTCTATTAGCTTTCACTTTTTGGAAAACATGCTCTCCCACTTTAAACTCTCTGTGGGTTTTGTTCTTATCAGCATAACGTTTCTTCCTGTCTTAGGGAGCTTTCAAATTCTGCTTAATTTTTAGCATCTTTTCTTCCATTTCCTTGAGCAAATCTGGCCCAACTACTGCCCTATCAGCTGGATTATCCCATCTTACTGGAGTATTGCACTTTCTTCCATAAAGTAATTCAAATGGGATTATCTTCAATGATGCTTGATACCCATTATTGTAGGCGAATTCTACCAAGTGTAGGTAGTCTTCCCATTTAGATGGTTTGTCCATCACATACATCATTAGTATGTATTCTATCACTCAATTCACCCACTTTGTCTATCCATCAGACTCAAGATGATAGGTTGTGTTAAAGTTCAGATTTGTTCCAAATCCTTTGAATAACCCTTTCCATAAATTTGAGGTAAATTTTGGGTCTCTGTCAGACACAATTGTCTTGGGAATTCTGTACAATCGTGTCAATTCCTTCATAAATATGTCGGCAACATCCGCTGCCTTGTGAGTATTCTTTAATGGAATAAAATGGGCATCTTGCATAAGCTTTTCCACCACCACCATGATTGCATCATGCTGCTTACCAATTCTAGGAAATCCTGTGATGAAATCCATTGTCACTACCTCCCACTTCCACTCAGGAATGGGTAAAGGTTTCAACAACCTTGTTGGATGCATGTGCTTAGCTTTAACCTTCTAACACTCCATACATCTGGTGATGTATTCTGCAATCTCCTTCTTCATACCTGGCCAAAATTAATGGCCTTTGACTGCTGCCACTATTTTCTGATATCCAGGGTGCCCTTCATAAGGAACATTATGCATTTCTTTCAAAATCATAAATTTCAAATCCTGGACATTGGGTACGCAAATTTTGTTCTTGTATAGAAGTATTCCTTCAGTTTCCAATTTATAATTCTCCACTTTTGTTGGCATTTCACCTTGTTGTAGCTTTGCTACCAAATCCCTGTACTGCAAATCTGCATTTGCAGCTTCCAAAATTCTGCCTTTAATATCAGTTCGATACATGCTAATGGTTGTAGCATGTAATTTGTGTACTCTCCTGTTGAGTGAATCAGCCAGTTTATTCTCCTTCCCTTTTATATGCTTGATATAAAAATCATACTCATAGAGAAACTCCAACCACCTACTCTGTCTAGCATTCAAGGTTGGCTGATCAAACAAGTACTTCAGACCGATATGGTTTGTCCTCAGTTTGAACCTCCTTCCCATGAGGTAATGCCTCCATTTATTTAGAGCATGTACTATGCATGCCAGCTCCAAATCATGAGTGGCATAGTTATTTCCGTGCTCTTTAGACTTTTTGGATTCATAACAAATTACGAATCCATTCTGACTGAGGACTCCTCCTAGTCCTTCTTAGCATGCATCTATACACACTACAAAGTCTTCATTCGGATCTACAATCCTCAGGATTGGAGCACTGGTTAACAATTGCTTCAATTATTGGAAGATTTTCTCACATTCCTCTGTCCACTGAAATTTCTTCTCCTTCCTTTGCAAGGAAGTGATAGGGTGAGTTATCCTTGAGAACCCTATGATAAACCTTCTGTAATAACCAACTAGACCCATAAAGGATCTGACTTCCATCATGTTCTTTGGCGCAGACCATTCTCTGATGGCCTCAATCTTCTTAGCATCTATAGTTATCCCATCCTTTGAAATAATATGCCCCAAGTAATGGATCTGTTCCTGATAAAATGAGCACTTGCTCAACTTGGCATATAATTGGTTCTCTCTTAGCACCTACAACACAATCCTCATATGTTGTTCATTCTCTTCCTCTGAATTGGAATACACCATAATTTCATCTAGGAAGACTATGACAAACTTGTCTAGATAGTCCCTGAATACACCATTCATCAGGCACATGAAAACAATGGGTGTGTTCGATAGCCCAAACGGCACCATTGTGAACTTGTAATGAGCATACCTTGTTCTAAAGGCGGCCTTGTTGATGTCTTCATCCTTTATCCTTACCTGGTGATATCTCGACCTAGGTTCTATCTTAGAAAATATCTTCGCATCCTTCAACTGATCGAAGAGGTCATCAATCCTCGACAGAGGATATTTGTTATTTACAGTTACTTTGTTCAGCTGTCTAAAATCAATACACAATCTCAGCGTCCCATCTTTCTTCTTCACAAACAGGACCAGGGCACCCCAAGGTGACACACTTGGGTGTATATACCCCTTCCTCAGGATATTCTCAAGCTGCAATTGCAATTCTTTTAGCTCTAGTGTACTCATTCTGTAAGGAACTTTCAACACTGGAGCTGCTCCAAGCATCAAGTTTACAGAGAAGTCAATATCTCTCTTCGGGGGTAGTCCAAGTACCTCCTGAAATACATCCTCAAACTCTTTTAGTACCACATGATCTTCAATCTTTGAAACCTCATCCTTATATGCTTCCTCCACATGGGCTACAAATAATTGACAGCCTTTTATGTAGCACTTCTTCAGCTGCATTGCTAAGATTTATCTGATATCAA
Source organism: Picea engelmannii (assembly GCA_009831015.1). NCBI lineage: Eukaryota > Viridiplantae > Streptophyta > Pinopsida > Pinales > Pinaceae > Picea > Picea engelmannii. Next base: position 172,870 of record ML800627.1, read on the forward strand.
TAGCTCTAGGAATTCCTTGGAATGTTTTCCGATTTCCTTACTCATCTAGGAAAGTGAATGCCTTATTACGACAGTCCAATATGGCATGATGTTGGTCCAACCAGTCCATCCCAATTAGATAGTCATAAGAACCTAAAGGCAGAACATTCAATTCATCCTTTGTGCTTAGTCCATTCATGTCCACTGGACAGGACTTAAATAAATCAGTGACTTTTCTCTTGTTTCCTGCAGTGATCTAGGTGGATATTGGTGGCCACCCACCTTTTCTAGCTAGCTCAAAACAACTTTCTGGCAATTTTCGTAATTTACTATTTTTAGTCGTTTTTCGGGTCCTGAACTTCCAGAGTTGTTTTGAGGACCTAAACAACGTATTTTTGGGTATCTCGCAGTTGAAATGTCTCATCATGAAATTTTCAGCAATTGTTGTATTCCTTGGATATATCTTTCCAATGGGCTATCGTATGCCTAAAACATAGATCGTATGCAAAAGTTACAACCCCGGGAAGTTGATGTACTGACTTACCCAAACGGGGCCCACATGACTTTTGGTGCTTCATCTCCTAGGGTTAGGTTTTTGGATGTCTACGGTTTTTGAAACTCCTTTTTATTGTAAAAATTCCTTCAGAGCCTCATTGTAATTATATTCTTGTGAATGAGCATAGTCGTCACATCTCTTCTCAGAAATAAGCTGCCACCATTCCAGCAAGCTAGTTTTCCATTGCATTTTACAGTTTCAGTTTGTTTCCTTATTGAATAGAAAAATAGTTTTATTGTATCTTTGTTATTCTATGTGAGGCATATGTTAATAATGTGTATTCATTTCGTCATGCTCATAAAATATGGATCAGTGGTATCAGAGCGGTTTGCACCTTGTCGTCTTAATGCATGTCCCCAACGAGGTCAGAGTACAATGAATTGGGTCTCAAGCTTGTTTATCTTGAGGACCAAAGCTCTCGCATGCCCAAGCGACCTCTCATGGAAGGAGAAAAGAAATATGACGAGACAGGAGATCCTTTCAAAATGTTGCTTGAGGAATCCTTCATGCAACAGAGGAATGAGATGATGGATAGTTTCGCGCAAATCCTTCGACGGCTACCAACATGCGACGCATATTCTTTGAGTGGAGGCGCCACCCCCTTCAAGGTACAAATAAACTTTGATATTCCTATATTTGAAGGTCAAATAAAGGCAGATGGTGTAGACAAGTGGTTGAATCTACTAGAAGGGTATTTTTTTGTCCATAACTTTTTGAATAGAGAAATGATTACTTTTGCGCTCCTCAAAGTTGTTCCCCATGTCAAAGATTGGTGGGAAACTTTTTGTGAGCAAAAGGAAATAGAGGAACCCTCATTATTTACAGTCACAACCACTTGGGAATCCTCCTGGGATGTTATTAAGGAACAATACTACCATGTTGGAAGTGTTATGATGACTTGTATACCAAATGGACCACACTGCGGCAACAAAGAGACCAAGCAGGGCCAAACTTCACAAATATCTTCCATACCTTGCGCACCAAGTTGGGTATCAAAGATTCAGAGTGACATCTGGTGCTCAAATATCATGGTGCTCTTCATAGATACATCTATACCGAAATGGAATTTATGGACATCTTGTCCTTGGGTGCAGCCTACCGATAAGTCGTCAAAATCGAGCAGAAGCTCAAACAAAAGACGTGGAAATTTGGTCTCGGGAACCCCTCACAGCAAAAGACAGAAAAGGGCAGCCCCAACCCACAAAACAAAGGATAGAGCAAAGATGGATAGTATGAGGACAACCAGTCCAAGCCGCAAGCAAAGAGGGACACTGGAAATACAAAGAAAGATATCGGGAAGTGGTGCAACTTGCATAAGAGCCCTTGGTATAACACTGTTGACTGTCGCTCAAAGAAGTCGTTGGTGGCCAAAGTGAAATCCTTTGAATCAGATGTGGGTTCTGACTCTGAGCTAGAACTAGAAAGGGGAAGACAGATCATTGACATGGAACCAAGCTCCAGCCTGATGAACTAGATGAGCCAGAAGAAGGAGAGCGCCTCTTTCATTCATAGATGTGGGTAAAAGGCACCCCATTGCACTTAATCATTGATAACGGTATCCAGAAGAACCTCATCTCAGCAGAGGTTTTCAAGTGGCTGGTCCTGCCAAAAACACCACACCCACAACCCTACACCATTGGATGGCTCTGCCAAGGAAGCGATCTTTGCATCAGCCAACAGTGTTGACTCTCATATGGCATCAAGCCCTTCAAAGACGAGGTATTGTGTGATGTTGCTCCTCTCAAAGTTTGTAATGTTATTTTGGGCCAACCTTATTTATGGAAACTTCATGTTATATATGAGTCTAGGCCTCGTAGTGTTATTATTACTTTGAATAGGAAATTGTACAGGATACCCGAGGCAATCCCACCTAGTGTTATTTCCTTGATCTCTGCCAAGCAATGTAAGAAGGTCATCTCTCAGACGGGGAATTTTGGCTTCTTCATGATTCTCTCTCGGAATGAGAGAAAGATCACAGCCACATCCAGAGTCTCTATGACCGACCTCTCCACACATAAAAATCAAGTAAATAAGGTCATTGAAGAATACTCAGATATTTTCTCCTCACTTATCGAGGTACCTCTGCACTGTCAGGTCAATCACCCCATCGATCTGACCCCCGGTGCACTTCTTCCCAATGGGCCAGTCTATCACCACTCTATGTTAGCGAATGAGGATATCAAGTGATAGATCCAAGAACTTCTCCACAAGGGGAACATCCATCCCATCTCATCACCTTGCGGGAGCCCAATCATGCTAGTATAGAACAAAGATGGAACCTAGTGAGTCTACATTGATTACCGAGCCCTGAAAAATCACAGTCAGAAACTAGTACCCAATTCCCCAAATCGACGACCTCCTTGATCAACTCACGGGGGCCAAATACTTCAGTAAGATTGATATGAATTCTGGCTACCACCAGGTCCCGATAGAATAGACAGATGAATGGAAGACCACCTTCAAGTCAAAGGAAGGCCTTTTTGAATGGTTGGTCAGCCCTTTGGTTTGACAAATGGTCCAAACACTTTCATGAGGATGATCGATGATATATTGCAACCATTCACCAATACTTTTGTAGTGGTGTATCTGGATGACATTCTCATTTACAACAAGTCTTGGGCAGAACACTTGCAGCATATTCAACAGGTTCTGCACACCCTATGGTAGCACAAGCTATACGCCAACTTGGAAAAAATGCTCCTTCGGCATGGACAAGGTCCATTACCTGGGATACATTGTTGATCAGCATGGCGTACATGTGGATCCAGCCAATATACAAGTCATCTGTGATTGGCTAGCCCCAACCACACTCACTGAGCTTCATAGCTTCTTGGGCCTTACCAATTTCTACTACAGATTGTGTTAGGATTATCCCATATTGCATGGGCCCTCAGCCAACTAACCAAGGGTGGTGGTAAGGAAAAATTTGTGTGGGGTCGGTCCCAACAACAAGAGTTTGATGATTTGAAGAAACGTTTGTGCTCAGCCCCAGTACTTTCACTACCATACCTGCAACAACCCTTTGAGATCGAGACAAATGCTTCATACTATGTTGTGGGTGCCATTCTCACTTAGCATGGCCATCCTGTGGCCTATCATAGTGAGACACTATCAGATTTTGTCCATAAGTACTCTACTTATGACAAATAAATGTACTCCATTGTGCAAGCTTGCCGCGAGTGGAGACATTACATTCTTGGCAGGGAGATAGACATCCACACTGATCATAAGCCACTGCAGTTCATGCAGACACAAGGAAAATTACAAAATGACTGCCATCAAAAGTGGTCCACATACTTACAACAATTCCACCTCAACATCAAGTATAAAACAGGAAGCAACAACCGCATCGTTGATTGCCTCAGTAGACCGCCAATTGCAACACTTGCCACAGTGCTAGACTCTTGCGGCCATGAGACCTCTGGATGGCCCCAACTCTATGAGATAGACCCGGACTTCACCACCACCTACCAAATGTTGGGTCCAAACGCAGTTGTCGATAATTTCCATCTTCAGGATGGGTTGTTGTGTCATTTGGGCCATATATGTGTTCCATCAAGTGAGCGAGCAAAGCTGATCTGGGAAGCCCACTACAGTCGAGTGGTAGGACACTTCAGTGTTGAAATGATAGTGGCAATGCTACATAAACATTTCTACTGACCGAAACTTCGACAGGAGGTCAGCAAGTATATCAGGTCCAACACTGCCTGCGTTATTGCCAAACCGACCACTAAGAAACATGGACTCTACACCCCTCTTCCTACTCCTGAAAATCCATGGGAATCCATCTCAATGGACTACATGTCGAGCCTCTCGTCCACCAAGCAGGTAAATGACTTTATTTTTGTGGTTGTTGATCACTTTTCTAAGATGGTGATTCTAGTTGCCTACAAGAAGAACATCACAGCAAAATCCACTGCCAAGCTCTTCTTTGAACGAGTCTGGGTACATTGTGGGATCCCACAAACCATTATCTCATATCGGGACAGTTGATTCCCCAGCACATTTTGGTCGAGCCTCTGGTCACTTTTGGACACCAATCTCACCAAATCCATGGCCTTCCACCCCCAGACAGATGGCCAAACCGAGGTTGTAAATCGAATGATTGTGCATATCCTGCACATGTAGAATTCCAAGCACCCTCACACATGGGATGAGAGTAGTCCCTATGTCCAGCATAGCTACCACTTATCCCTACATAGCTCAACCAACCACATCCCCTTTCATGTGGGGTTGGGATTCCAACCATTGGGTCCCATAGATGTTTCACTTCCCCTTGCGGTCACCTCGACTGAATCATCTCCTAATCCAAATGAAGTTGACAAAGCCACCCGGTTCATTGAGAGGATCTATCACATCTACCAACAGGTTCATGATATCCTACAGAAGTCCAATGACAAGTACAAGTAGCTCCATGATAAACATTGGGTGCCACATAAGTTTCAGGTAGGCGACAAAGTTTGGTTGCACTTGCAGAAAAAACGCCTTACAAGACCCCATCAGAAGCTTCGCCCACTCTGTTATGGGTCGTACACCATCACCAAGGTTGTGGGGGATAATTATTTTGAGCTCAACATTCCTCCTTTCCTTGGCCTGCACCCAGTGTTCAACGTGGACCTCCTTCAGCCTTATTTCCCACCATTATTGGACACCTCAGATGTAGCAGAACAAATGACACCAACAGAGCTCAACCTCGACTGCATACAACAGGCATCCAGTGATCATATTGTGGACACACAGATCAAGGGAACTCGACAACAAAGAATCCAACTTTATTGAGTCGTCAAAGTAGGACAGATCCTGCACCAAGGCAAGTGGCTCACCCGGGGCCAAATTCAGTAGAAATTTCCTCATCTAATGGGGGAACTCAACACAATGGAGACCATTTCTTCCTAAGGAGGCATGATTGATCCAGGTGGATTTTGGTGGCCACCCACCTTTCCCAGTTGGCTCAATACAACTTTGTGGAAATTTTTTGTAATTTACTATTTTTAGCAGTTTTTCGGGTCCTGAACTTCTGGAGTTGTTTTGAGGCCCTAAACGACGTTTTTTTTGTGTATGTTGCAATCGAAAAATCTCATCATCAAATTTCCAGCAACTATTGTATTCCTTGGATAGATCTTTCCAACGGGCTATCTTACGCCTAAAATGAAGATTGTGTGCAAAAGTTACAACCCTGGGAAGTTGATGTACTAACTTACCCAAACGAGGCCCGCATAACTTTTGGCGCTTCATATCCTAGGGTTAGGTTTTTGGATGTCTAGGGATTTTGAAACTCCTGTTTATTGTAAAATTTCCTTCAGAGCCTCATTGTAATTATCTTCTTTCGAATTAGTTCAACCGTCACATCTCTCCTCAGAGATAAGCCGCCACCATTCCAACAAGATTGTTTTCCACTGCATTTTACAGTTTTGTCTTATTTTCTTATTGAATAGAAAACCAGTTTTACTGTATCTCATTTATTATGTGTTAAGAATCTACTAATAATCTATAGTCATTTCATTCTTCTCATAAAATCTATATCATTGGTATCAGAGTGGTCTTCTCCTTGTCTTAATGCATGTCCCCAACGATGTTAAAGTACAAAGAATTGGGTCTCAAGCTTGTTTCTCTTGAGGACCAAATCTCTCGCACGCCCAAGTGACATCTTATGGCAGGAGAAAAGAAATATGATGAGATGAGAGATCCTTTCAAAATGTTTCTTAAGGAATCCCTCACGCAACATAGGAACGAGATGATGGATAGTTTCGCGCAAATACTTCAGTGGTTACCAAAAGACAACGCATCTTCTTTGAGCGGAGGTGTCGCCCCCTTCAAGGTACAAATAAACTTCAATATTCATGTATTTGAAGGTCAGATAGACGTAGATGGTGTAGACAAGTGGTTGAATCTACTAGAAGGGTATTTTTCTGTACATAACTTTTCGAATAGAGAAAAGATTACTTTTGCACTCCTCAAAGTCGTTCCCTATGTCAAAGATTGGTGGGAAAACTTTTGTGAGCAAAAGGAAATAGAGGAACCCTCATTATTTACAGTCACGACCACCTGGGAATCCTTCAGGGATGCTATTAAGGAACAATACTTCCCTGTTGGAAGTTATGACGACTTGTATACCAAATGGACCACATTGTGGCAACAAAGAGACCAAGCAGTGCCAGAGTTCAAAAATATCTTCCATACCTTGTGCACCAAGCTGGGTATCAAATATTCAGAGCGACATCTGGTGCTCAAATATCATGGTTCTCTACATAGATACATCTAGACCGAAATAGAATTTCTTGGCATCACGTCCTTAGGCACGGCCTACCGATATGCCATCAAAATCAAGCAGAAGCTCAAACAAAAGACGCGGAAATTTGGGCTTGGGAACCCCTCACAAAAAAAGACAGGAAAGGGCGGCCCCAACCCACAAAAAAAAGGACAAAGAAAATATGGACAGTATCAGGACAACTAGTCCAAGCCGCAAGCAAGAGGGACACCATAAATACAAAGAAAGATATCAGGAAATGGTGCGACTTCCATAAGATCCCTTGGCATAACACTACTAACTGTCACTCAAAGCAGTCGTTGGTGGTCGAAGTGAAGGCCTCTGAATCAGATGCAGGTTCTGACTCTGAGTCAGAACTAGAAAGGGGAAGATGGATCATTGACATGGAACCCAGTGCCATCGTTGCTACCACCAAGCTCCAGCCTGATGAACCAGACGAGCCAGAAGAAGGAGATCACCTCTTCCATTCACAGATGTGGGTAAAAGGCACCCCGTTGCACTTCATCATTGATAGTGGTATCCAGAATAACCTCATCTCAACAGAGGTTTTCAAGCGACTAGCCCTGCCGACAACGCCACACCCACAACCCTACACCATTGGATGGCTCTGCCAAGGAAGCGATCTCTGCGTCAGCCAACAGTGTCGACTGTCATATGGCATCAAGCCCTTCAAAGACGAAGTATTGTGTGATGTTTCTCCTCTCAAAGTTTATAATGTTCTTTTGGGCCAACCTTATTTATGGAAACGCCATGTTGTATATTATTCTAGGCCTTGTGGTGTTATTATTACTTTGAACAGAAAATTGTATAGAATATCCAAGGCAGTCCTACCTAGTTTTATTTCCTTGATCTCTGCCAAGAAATGCAGGAAGGTCATCTCTTAGATGGGGAATTTTGGATTCTTCATGATTCTCTCTCAGAATGAGAGAAAGATCACAGCCACATCCAAGGTCTCTGGGACCGACTTCTCCATGCATCAAAATCAAGTAGATAAGGTCGTTGAATAATACTCGGATATCTTCTCCTCACCTACTGGGGTACCTCTACATTATCAGGTCAAGCACCCCATCGATCTGACCCCCGGCGCACTGCTTCCCAATGGACCAGTATATCGTCGCTCTATGTTAGATAATGAGGAGATCAAGTGACAGATCTAAGAACTACTCCACAAGGGGCACATTCATCCTAGCTCATCACCTTGCGGGAGACCAATCATTCTAGTACAAAATAAAGATGGAACCTGGCGACTCTGCATTGATTATTAGGCCCTGAATAAAATCAAAGTTAGAAAATGGTACCCAATTCCCTGAATCCATGACCTTCTTGATCAACTCACGGAGGCCAAATACTTCAGTAAGATTGATCGTAAGTCTAGCTACCACCAGGTCTCGATAGAACAGATAGATGTATGGAAGACCACCTTCAAGTCAAAGGAAGGCCTTTTTGAATGGTTGATCATGCCCTTTGGTTTGACAAATGCTCCAACCACTTTAATGAGGATGATGGATGATATCTTTAGAGCATTCACCAATACTTTTGTAGTGGTGTATTTGAATGAAATTCCCATTTACAACAAGTCTTGGGTAGGACACTTGCAGCATATTCAGTAGGTTCTGCACACCCTACGGAAGCACAAGATATACGCCAACTTGGAAAAATACTCCTTCTCCATGGACAGGGTCCATTACTTGGGCTACATTGTTGATCAACATGGCGTACATGTGGTTCTAGCCAAGATCCAAGTCATCCATTATTGGCCAGCCCCAACCACACTCACTGAGCTTCAGAGCTTCTTGGGCCTTACCAATTTCTACCGTAGGTTCATGTTTGGATTCTCCCATATTGCATTGGCCCTCAGCCAAATAACTAGGGGTGGTGGTAAGGAAAAATTTGTGTGGAGCCAGTCCCAACAAAAAGAGTTCGATGATTTGAAGCAGTATTTGTGCTCAGCCCCAATACTTTCTCTACCAGACCTGTAGCATCCCTTTGAGATCGAGACAGATGCTTCAGACTATATTGTGGGCATCATTCTCACTCAGCATGACCACCCCATGGCCTATCATAGTGAGACACTATCAGATGTTGTCCATAAGTACCCTACTTACGACAAATAAATGTACTCCATTGTGCAAGCTTGCCACCAATGGAGACATTACATTCTTGGGAGGGAGACAATCATCCACATTGATCATAAGCCACTCCAGTTCATGAAGACATAAGGAAAATTATAGAATGACTGCCATCAAAAGTAATCCACATACACAACAATTCTACCTCAACATCAAGTATAAAACAGGAAGCACCAACCGCGTTTCTAATTGCCTTAGTAGACTGCCAGTCGCGGCACTCACCACAGTGCTAGACTCTTGTGGACATGAGACCTCTGTATGGCCCCAACTCTATGAGACAGACCCAGACTTCACCACCACCTACCAAATGTTGGGTGCAAATGCAATTGTCGATAATTTGCATCTTCAAGATGGGTTGTTGTGTCGTTTGGGCCATATTTGCATTCCATCAAGTGAGTGAGCGAAGCTGATCTGGGAAGCCCACTAAAGTCAAGTGGAAAGACACTTTGGCATCGAAAAGATAGTCGTGATGCTACAGAAACATTTATATTGGTCAAAACTTCAACAGGAGGTCAACAAGTATATCAGGTCCTACACTGCCTGCACTATTGTCAAACTGACCACTAAGAAACAGGGACTCTACACCCCTCTTCCTACTCCTGACAGGCCATGGGAATCCATATCAATGGACTACATGTTGGGCCTCCAGTCCACCAAGCGGGGAAATGAATTTGTTTTTGTGGTTGTTGATAGCTTTTCTAAGATGTCGATTATGGTTGCCTGCAAGAAGAACATCACAATAGATGTCACTACCAATCTCTTCTTTGAATGAGTTTGTGTGCATTTTTGGATCCCACAAACCATTATCTCAGATTAGGATAGTTGATTCCTCGACACATTCTGGTTGAGCCTCTGGTGACTTTTGGACATCAAGCTCATTAAATCCATGGACTTCCACCCCCAGACAGATGGCCAAACCGAGGTCGTAAATCGAATGATCATGCATATCCTGTGCATGTATAATTCCAAGAACCCTTGCACATAGGATAAGAGTCTTCCCTATGTCCAGGATAGCTACAACTGAGCCCTGCATATCTCAACCAGCCACAGCCCCTTTCAGGTGGGGTTGGGATTCCAACCATTGGGTCCCATAGATGTTTCACTTCCCCTTGCGGTCACCTCGGCCAAATCATCTCCTGCTCCAAATAAAGTTGAAAAATCCACTTGGTTCATTGAGAGGATCTAGCACATCCTCTAACAAGTTCATGATATCCTATAGAATTCCAATGACAAGTACAAGCAGCGCCATGATAAACATCGGGTGCCACATAAGTTTCAAGTGGGCGACAAAGTTTGGTTGCACTTGTAGAAAGAATGCCTTACAGGACCCCATCGGAAGCTTCGCCCACTTCGTTATGGGTCGTACACCATCACCAAGGCCATGGGGGATAATTATTTTGAGCTCAACATTCCTCCTTTCCTTGGCCTGCACCCAATGTTCAACATGGACCTCCTTCAACCTTATTTCCCACCATTATTGGACACCTCAGACATAACAGAACAACTGACACCAACAGAGCTAAACCCCGACTACATACAACAGACATCCAGTGATCATATTTTGGACACATAGATCAAGGTCACTTGATAACAAAGGATCCAACTTTATCGAGTCATCAAAGCAGAGTATCTCCTACACCAAGGAAAGTGGCTCACCCAGGGCCAAATTCAGCAGAAATTTCTTCATCTGATGGGGGAACACAACGCAATGGAGACCATTTCTTCCTAAGGAGGGAGGATTGATCCAGGTGGATATTGGTTTCCACCCACCTTTCCCAGTTGGCTCAATACAACTTTCTAGCAATTTTCATAATTTACTATTTTTAGCAGTTTTTCGGGTCCTAAACTTCCGGAGTCGTTTTGAGGCCCTAAACGACGTTTTTTTGGGTATGTTGCAGTCAAAAGATATCTTTACCAAATTTTCAGAAAATGTTGCATTCCTCGGATAGATCTTTCCAACGGGCTATTGTACACCTAAAACGAAGATCGTATGCAAAAGTTACAACCTTGGGAAGTTGATGTACTGACTTACCCAAACAGGGCCCACATGACTTTTGGCGCTTCATCTCCTAGGGTTAGGTTTTTGGATGTCTAGGGTTTTTGAAACTCCTATTTATTGTAAAAAGGCCTTCAGAGCCTCATTGTAATTATATTATTGCGAATGATTGCAATCGTCACATCTCTCCTCATAGATAAGCTGCCACCATTCCAGCAAGCTTGTTTTCCGCTGCATTTTACAGTTTCAGCTTATTTCCTTATTGAATAGAAAACCAGTTTTACTGTATCTCTATTATTCTGTGTTAATCATATGTTAATAATCTATAGTCATTTCATTCTTCTCATAAAATATGGATCAGTGGTATTAGAGCGGTCTGCTCCTTGTCGTCTTAATGCATGTCCCCAATGAGGTCAGAGTACAAAGAATTGGGTCTCGAGCTTGTTTCACTTGAGGACCAAAGCTCTTGCACGCCCAAGAAACCTCTCATGGAAGGAGAAAAGAAATATGACGGGACAAGATATCCTTTCAAAATGTTTCTTGAGGAATCCCTCATGCAACAGAGGAATGAGATGATGGATAGTTTCGTGCAAATCCTTCGGTGGCTACCAACAGGCGACACATCTTCTTCGAACGGAGGGTTCGCCCCCTTCAAGGTACAAATAAACTTCGACATTCTTGTATTTGAAGGTTAGATAGATGCAGATGGTGTAGACAAGTGGTTGAATCTACTAGAAGGGTATTTTTCTGTCCATAATTTTTCGAATAGAGAAAATATTACTTTTGCGCTCCTCAAAGTCGTTCCCCATGTCAATGATTGGTGGGAAACTTTCGGTGAACAAAATGAAACAGAGGAACCCTCATTATTTATAGTCATGGCCACCTGGGAATCCTTCAGGGATGTTTTTAAGGAACAATACTACCCTGTTGGAATTTATGACGACTTGTATACCAAATAGACCACACTGCGGCAAGAAAGAGACCAAGCAGTGCCAGAGTTCACAAATATCTTCCATAACTTGTGCACCAAGCTGGATATTAAAGATTCAGAGTGACATCTAGTGCTCAAATATATTGGGGCTTTGCATAGATACATCCATACCAAAATGGAATTTCTTAACATCTCATCCTTGGGCGCGGCCTACCGATATGCTGTCAAAATCGATCAGAAGCTCAAACAAAAGACGTGGAAATTTGAGCCTAGGAACCCCTCACACCAAAAGACAGGAAAATCAAGCCCCAACACACAAAACAAAGGACAGAGAAAAGATGGACAATATCAGGACAACCAGTCCAATCCGCAATCAAAGAGGGACACCAAAAAGACAAAGAAAGATATCGGGAAGTGGTGCGATTTCCATAAGATCCCTTGACATAACACTACTGACTGTCGCTCAAATTCGTCGCTGGTGGTTGAAGTGAAAGCCTCTGAATCAGATAAGGTTTTTGACTCTGATTCGGAACCAGAAATGGGAAGATGAATCATTGACATGGAAGTGCCACCGTTGCTACCACCAAGCTCCATCTTGATGAACCAGACGAGCCAGAAGAAGAAGAGCACCTCTTCCATTAACAGATGTGGGTAAAAGGCACCCCACTGCACTTCATCGTTGGTAGCGGTAGCCAGAAGAACCTCATCTCAATAGAGGTTGTCAAGCGGATGGCCCTACCGACAACACCGCACCCACAACCCTACACCATTAGATGGCTCCACCAAGGAAGTGATATCCACGTCAGCCAATAGTGTCAATTGTCATACGACATCAATCCCTTCAAAGACGAGGTATTGTGTGATGTTTCTCCTCTCAAAGTTTGTAATGTTCTTTTGGGCCAACCTTATTTATGGAAACTTCATGTTGTATATGAGTCTAGGCCTCATAGTGTTATTATTAATTTGAACAGAAAATTATATAGGATACCTGAGGCAATCCCACATAGTGCTATTTCCTTGATCTCTTCCAAGCAATGCAGGAAGGTCATCTCCCAGACAGGGAATTTTGGCATCTTCGTGATTCGCTCTCGGAATGGGAGAAATATCACAGCCACATCTAGGGTCTCTACGATTGACCTCTCCACACAACAAAAGAAAGTAGATAAGGTTGTCGAAGAATACTCAGATATCTCTTCCTCACCTACTCGGGTACCTTTGAACTGTCAAGTCAAGCACCCATCGATCTAACCCCAGGCGCATCGCTTCCCAATGGGCCAGTATATCACCACTCTATGTTAGAGAATGAGGAGATCAAGAGACATATCCAATAACTGCTTCACAAGGTGCACATCTGTCCCATCTCATCACCTTGCGGGAGCCCAATCATGTCGGTACAGAAGAAACATGGAACCTAGCAACTCTACATTGATTACTGAGCCCTGAATAAAATCACAGTTAGAAACTAGTACCCAATTCCCCGAATCGACGACCTCCTTGATCAACTCATGGGGGCCAAATAATTCAGTAAGATTGATCTGAAGTCTGGCTACCACCAGGTTCTGATAGAACAAATAGATGTATGGATGATCTCCTTCAAGTCAAAGGAAGGCCTTTTGAATTGTTGGTCATGCCGTTTGGTTTGACAAATGCTCCAGCCACTTTCATGAGGATGATGGATGACATATTGCGGCCATTCACTAATAATTTTGTAGTGGTGTATCTAGATGACATTCTCATTTATAGCAAGTCTTGGGCAGAACACTTGCAGCATATTCAGCAGGTTCTGCACACCCTACGGCAGCACAAGCTATATGCCAACTTGGAAAATTTCTCCTTCGGCATGGACAAGGTCCATTACCTGGGTTACATTGTTGATCAGCATGGCGTACATGTGGATCCAGCCAAGATCCAAGTCATCTGTGACTGGCCAAACCTAACCACACTCACTAAGCTTCGGAGCTTCTTGGGCCTTGCCAATTTCTACCATAGGTTCGTGTTGGGATTCTCCCATATTGCATGGGCCCTAAGCCAAATAACCAGAGGTGGTGGTAAGGAAAAATTTGCATGGGGTCAGTCACGACAACAAGTGTTTGATGATTTAAAGTAGAGTTTATGCTCAACCCCATTACTTTCACTACCAGACCTGCAACAACCCTTTGGGATCGATACAGATGCTTTAGACTATGTTGTGGGCGTCATTCTCACTCAACACGGCCACCTCGTGGCTTATCATAGTGAGACACTATCATATGTTGTTCGTAACTACCCTAGTTACGAAAAAGAAATGTACTCCATTGTGCAAGCCTGCCACCAGTGGATACATTACATTATTGGGAGGGAGATAGTCATCCACACTGATCATAAGCCATTGTAGTTCATGTAGACACAAGGAAAATTACAGAATGACTGCCATCAAAAGTGGTCCACATACTTACAAAAATTCCACCTCAACATCAAGTATAAAACAGGAAGCACCAACTGCATCGTTGATTTCCTCAGTATACCTCCAGTCGCGGCACTCGCCACAGTGCTAGACTCTTGTGGCCAAGAGACCTTTGGATGGCCCCAACTCTATGAGACAGACCCGGACTTCTCCACCACCTACCAAATGTTGGGTGCAAATGCAGTTGTCGATAATTTCCATCTTAAGGATGGGTTGTTGTGTCATTTGGGCCATATCTGTGTTCCATCAAGCGAGCGAGAGAAGATGATCTGGGAAGCCCACTACAGTTAAGTGGTAGGACACTTCTGCATTGAAAAGGCAGTCGCGATGCTACAAAAACATTTCTACTAGTCGAAACTTCGATAGGAGTTCAGCAAGTATATCAGGTCCTGCACTACATGCGCTATTTCCAAACTGACCACTAAGAAACAGATTCTACACCCCTCTTCCTACTCCTAACAGGCCATGGGAATCCATCTCAATGGAATACATGTCGGGCCTCCCATCCACCAAGCGGGGAAATGACTGTGGTTTTGTGGTTGTTGATCACTTTTCTAAGATGGTGATTCTAGTTGCCTGCAAGAAGAACATCACAGCAGAAGCCACTACCAATCTCTTCTTTGAATGAGTCTGGGTACATTTTTGGATCCCACAAACCATTATCTCATATTAGGACAATAGATTCCTCAGCACATTCTAGTCGATCCTCTGGTTACTGCTGGACACTAAGCTCACCGAATCCACGCCCTTCCACCCCCAGAAAGATGGCCAAATAGAGGTCGTAAATCGAATGATCAGGCATATCCCATGCATGCATAATTCCAAGCACCCTCACACATGGGATGAGAGTTTTCCCTATTTCCATCATAGCTACAACTGAGCCCTGCATAGCTCAACTGACCACGGCTCCTTTCAGGTGGGGTTGGGATTCCAACCATTGGGTCCCATAGATGTTTCACTTCCCCTTGTGGTCACCTCGGCTGACTCATCTCCTGCTCCAACTGAAGATGACAAAGCCACCCAGTTCATTGAGTGGATCCAGCACATCTGCCAACAGGTTCATGATATCCTATATAATTCCAATGATAAGTACAAGAAGCGCCATGATAAACATCTGATTCCACATAAGTTTCAGGTGGACGACACAGTTTGGTTGCACTTGCAAAAAGAACTCTTTACAAGACCCCATCGGAAGCTTCGCCCGCTCCATTATGGTTCGTACACCATCACCAAGCCTGTGGGGGATAATTATTTTGAGCTCAACATTCCTCCTTTCCTTGGCCTGCACCCAGTGTTCAACATGGACCTCCTTCAGCCTTATTTCCCACCATTATTGGACACCTCAGACATAGCAGAACAACTGACACCAACAGATCTCAACCCTGATTGCATACAACAGGAATCCAATGATCATATTGTGGACACACATATCAAGGGCACTCAACAACAAAGGATCCAGCTTTATCGAGTCGTCAAAGCAGGGCAACTCCTGCACCAAGGCAAGTGGCTCACCTGAGGCCAAATTCAACAGAAATTTCCTCATATGATGGGGGAACTCAACTCAATCGATAAAATTTATTCATAAGGAGGGACGATTGACCCAGGTGGATATCGGTGACCACCCACCTTTTCCAGATGGATCAAAACAGCTTTCTGGCAACTTTCGTAATTTACTATTTTTTAGCAGTTTTTCGAGTCGAGAACTTCCGGATCCGTTTTAAGGCTCTAAACGAAATTTTCTTGGGTATGTTGTAGTTGGAAAATCCATCATGAAATTTTTAACAATTGTTGTGGTCCCAGGATAGATCTTTCCAATGAGATATCGTATGCATAAAACGAATATTGTATACAAAAGTTACGACCCCGAGAAGTTGATGTACTGACTTACCCAAACAGGGCCCACATGGCTTTTGGCGCTTCATCTCCTAGGGTTAGGTTTTTGGATGTCTACGGTTTTTGAAACTCCTTTTTATTGTAAAAAGGCCTTCAAAGCCTCATTTTAATTATCTTCTTGCGAATGAGCACAGTCATCACATCTCTCCTTAGAGATAAGCCGCCACCATTCCAACAAGCTTGTTTTTCATTGCATTTTACAGTTTCAACTTATTTCCTTATTGAATAGAAAATCAGTTTTACTGTATCTCAGTTATTTTTTGTTAAGCATCTGTTAATAATTTGTAGTCATTTTGTTCTGCTCATAAAATCTAGATAATGTAGCCAGCTTCACTAACCAAGACTTCTCATGTTTTCTTCTCGACAATTGCAAACTCTCTACCACTCTAGGATCTATATAACTATGGCTAGTCCCTAAATCAATTAAAATAGTAAAGGCATGGTTGTTGATCATACCTTCTACTTCAATCATATGTAACTGATATTTAGATTTCTTGTTGTCTAGACTGCGTAGATCCTTGGCATTCTAGTCCCCATGTCTTCCATTGTTTCAGCTTGCTGAACATTATGGACATCTCTCACTTTGCCATTTTTGTGGGGATAATCTTTGTACTTGTGGTTCCCTTGACAGCCCCAAAAATGAATGGGTATCTGCCTTGGCCTTTGTTCCCCTACGTCATCCATTCTCATCTCTCTAAATGATGGCTGTCCTTGAGGACTATTTATGAAAAAGGGAGGCTTAGTTCCCTTCTTCCTCTGGTCCATCTGGAATTTCTTCTTGTCTTCCCAAGCCTTCCAGAAGGTAGGCTTCTCTCTTTGTTGCTCATATAAGAATTTATCTCTTCTTATAATTTATTCCATGGTATTAGGATCATCATACTGAATCTTGTCACCAATGGAAGGTGGTAATCCACTTAGATACCTCTGAATATTGACAGTCTCATCTTTGATGAACGAGACATACTTCAACAATTCCAAAAATCTTTGTTTATATTCATCAATAGTCATGTTGCCTAGCTTGAGTTCAAAGAAATCTTTCATCTTTATGTCATAGTATCTTTTAGTCAAGTATTTCTTCTCGAAATACCTCTTGAATTCTTTCCAAGTGATATATTTCTCTCTAATTTGTTGCACCTGCACAAACTGATCCCACCACATGGATGCTTTTCCTTTCAATTGATACATCGCAATTCTTCCTTCTACATGAGAGGAATAATTTTGTAGTTGGAAATATTTCCTCATGCCAAGCAACCATGTTTCAGCATATTCCTCCTTATTATGTTCTCCATCAAACATAGGAGGCTTAATCTTGTTCATTTCTCCCTTCAGTTCATCTACTCCAGATATTGTGTGCTTTCTGGTAGGAGATGGGCTTGAACTACTGTGTTCCCTCCTCTTGGAGTGACCTTGGGAGTGATGATGGTGTTTACCAATGCTCCTTCATCTTCTTCCCTTCTTAGGGGTCTTGCGACTCCCTATTTTTCTTAAGTCACTCTCCTTATCCAACTTATTTTCGATTCTTTCCATACTTTGCATCAACTTTAGGTTGAATTCACCCTGTTGTTCCTTAGATTTCATGAGCTTTCTGTTATCTGCTCGGTGAGTCGGGGCATCTTTCTGCAATTATTCAATGATTTTCATCATATGCCCTTCCTTATCTATCTTTTCTCCATGTCCATTGGAGTTCGATCCTTCAACTCCCAAATGGAAATCCATTCCTTTTGCTTCATCCTCGGAACTGGAAGCAGTTTGTGCCTCTTCCATTTCTTTTTCACTTAGTGGCAATTCTATTTGATTCTGGCACTCTTTAAACTTATGCAAACACAATGTGCAGACAACCAGAATTTGTCAGGCCATCATTCCTTAACAAATTCCACAACATTCATAAAAAAAATCTGATTACAGAAAACGTTCATATTTCACGAATTTTTCGAGCTCTTCTCGGCTCTGTAACAATTTCAAGCCTTAGCCCTTTTCTCTTAGCCCCAACCCCTATGACCACGGGCTGCGACCAGGCGCTAGATCGATAGGTGCTTAACCAGGACTTTGGGTTCCAAAGTATTCATAATAACTCACAACAGACTCTCAAAGTTTTGAATTAACGAACTCATGAAGTAAAGTGGATCAACAATCTACATCTACCCAGCATCCAATGGATGACACTTGTTGTGGAACCTCACATGTCTGAGTTCTAGAACTTTGGGACTTCGGAAGATTTCACATCTGCACACCCCAAACCATTAATCTCCGAACACTCCCACGTCACCTTAGGTGACGTTATTACGTTACATCACTTAATATTTTCCCAATTGCGAGGGCATGCAACGATGGTTTGGATTAACCTGCCTTTCATCCTGAAATTCTTCTAACGTTGACACGTAACCCCTCAGTGAAACCATGGTTTGGATTGCAGGACCACCTTGGAGAATTAGCTTTCATGCAACTTGGGTCCCCGCAATGCCTTCTAGCCGTTGATCTTGATGTATCATGATCAACGCCATGGTGGGTCCTCCGACCCTTAACTACATTACGTAACCTCAGGCCCCACTAACCTTTCTCACATAAGATGCCACATGGCGGAATACTAGCGACTAATACGTGGCCCATTCAAATGGGTGACACTCGTCACATTCCAAATGCCATTTCAATATTCCACAGTTCGGAATCCACTTACACATGGCACACAACCCATGTGTCCACGTCACCTCCAGGTGACGTCATCATGACTCACCACTTCAGCTCTCCAAGCTTCAGGAATTTCAACTACTCTACGCTCGCTTTTTCCCAGAGCGCTTTCTCTTAGAGTTCACTATCTACCGACGTGTGTCCTTCGCAATCAGATGATTGCAATTTACTTCGGGACTTCGGGAGTTTGTTACAATACACACTTGAAATCCTCTGAAGTGACTTTCCTTTGCTTCCTTGGACATGGATCTAACGGTCCAAACCCCTTTCCTATGATCTACGATGTATATCTCCTTTGGAACTTCGGCGCTTCAATTTTCGGCCTTTCTCATATCTTTGCATTTTGTTTCACCGAGGTCATGAAGTCCAAAGTTCTTCCAGGTTATCCTTTCTTCACTTTCTCCAGATCTAACGGTCGTAAAGGTTTTTCCTCTCCTTCTGAACGGATCCTATGGCTCCAACACCCCAAGTGTTGAGCTCTCTCTCTTTATGGTCAAATACCACATTGGCTATGGTTTTAAACTACCACTACTACTCCTGAGCTTCGTAATACAACCAAGTAAACCCTTGGCACTCAGAAACATTCTAAGGTTTTAAATTAGTTCCATCCAAACACCATTTCCACTCGAAACCTTAGGTCCAAAGACCACTTATCCAGCCCATCTAGGCTCAGTGTTGAAACCTTGGCCTCTGATACCATATTGTAACGTCCCCAGCCATCAACCCCACTATCAGGCAACGCTACTACGCAGAAAAATTCTCATACTTATATATATAACATGCATTAAATAAAATTAACACATTTAACTAAAAAAGATAGAGTAATCATGGGATTACTGCTAACATACAGAAATAATGGAATTAACAATAATTCATAATTGCATTGGAATACATGATAATATTGCAAGCATCACAGACATGCATTTGAATTGAAATTAAACACATATTGATACATATCTTTGAAACTGTAGTAACTCCACCAACTACATGTAGTCCTTCCACAAACATCCTAGCCTTAGACCATGTTGCTCATCACACTCAGTAGTGGGTCACCCCCGAGCTGGGACTAAGCTCCACCCAAGGCAAGGGAATCCTAGACTAGGTTGAGGTTGCAGGAAAAATGCACAGAGAAACCGGAAGGATTCTCTCCAAGATCATTCTTATGCCCACTACTCACGAACTCTCATTTCCCACAAGCCTGTTCCACCCGGGAGTATACACCTTCACAAGAACCGTCCATTGGTGCTTCACCTCCCTCTCTAGGTCTCGCCTACAGGCCGAATCAGGAATTCTCAAAGCTTCATAGTTGGTGTTGGACTCTCTCTGGGAGAAAACCACTTCCCAGCAGACTCTCTCACCTGGAGAGAGTTTCTCACAGGCCTGACAACCTGACTCTTCTACCACAGGCCGGACAACCCGCTTATTAAACTAGTTTCATCCCAATTCCTGCAAGGTGAGGAGGACAACAACAACAACTAGTCAATTCCACTAAGGAAACACAGAAGGAAGCAACCCAAAGACAGTTCAAGTATGGACTCGACTTTGCAAGAGAGGATAGGCTGGGCTCATTGGACACACAGGTGACATGGCTCAATCCATGGTTTTGCCATTGTTTTTTAGGGTGCATGACAGGTAATCCATACAGAGGTCGAACACAGACTCCACGGTTCATATAGAGGGTGTATCGGCTTCTCAAGAAAACATCGTAGGCTTTGGGTTTCAGAGTTGTGTGAGGCATACAAAGATCAGACGCATCGGCAACATAGTTCAGACAGAGGAAGACAGAATGGAGGATGAACCCCCATCACGGCTCAATTCTTGGGTTAAATTGCATGTGCCTGGGCTGACACATGTCACCCATGAAGATGCATGCACTCCATCAAGTATGCATTCCCTTTTTTGCACATGTTGGAGCTGCATGCGTTGCCTCTCCCATAACTTAGGATAAAAGCATGTTTGTCACACATCTTTGGAATAATAATAAATTATTATTCCCAAGGACTTAAGTCCCTAAGCTTAGCCCCTCTTTCCAACCTTTCAGCCCCCTTTCCCTTACCCACCTTGTGGAAGCTTAGTCCCCCATCACTCTTTCTTCGTGGTTGCTATGCACGCAGCGATGTTTAATATTTATTAATATTTTGCATAATTACATATACAAAAACAAGCTCCTAGCCTTTAACACTTAGTCTCTCTGGCCTAATAAACACATAAGCCCACCAGCTTATCCATACTCGACTCACCATCCTACAAAACATGATTTACAATTCATAAGCATGATTATAATAGGGCTCGTCCTTGGAATATTACAGTCACTAAGAGAAATAGAATAGTGTATTATGGACAGGAACAAAATGATCCTAAATTTTCTAAAGGAGTTGCAGATTCATTAAGATCCTTCGCCACTACCAATCAATGGTCAATGGATAATATTACTAAGCATTTGCAAAAAAAATCTCTTCAAATTGAGCAATTGCAAAATGAGATGCAACGTGTAGAAATAACCTTTCAGAGTAGAATGAATTTTGAAACCGAACAAATCAGATTGGGCTATCAACAGCAAATGAAGCAGCTACAGGAGAAGCTAGAGGTGAGTGTCCAAAATATGCAATCAAGTAACTCAATGCTTTCTCAACAAAATATTTTAATTGAGCAGTTGCAGACCTAAATAGTTGTACTAGAAAACACAAAAATAGACCATGTTACATTCAAAATGCAAACATCTGAGATAAATGAAAGGTTGGGACCTGTTCAGTTAGATCTATATCAAGCCGTGGATATTATCTAGAAATATTATCAAAGGATCAACACTTCTCTAAAGAATATTTACGACAACGAAAAGGAAGCCTGTGCAGCTAGATCCAAGTTCCAGGATTTTATTGTTTGGAGACGGAAAGTGAACTTTCCTGGTCTTGCCCCTTTTTCACAATATGAGCACATGAAGGGAGAAATTGTTATCTTTTTAGCTCGGGAGGTACTCTGCATGTTTTTTCTTGTATGCGGATGTTACCTTATGTTGACACTACTATGCACTTAACTTTGTAAAGGGTTTGTATTAAGTTGTAAAGTGGTTCTTTTATTAAAGTGACTTTTTAATAAAGTGTACGTTCTAATTTTAAAGTGACTTTATTTCATAAAGTGCACTTATGTAATAAAGTGAAATGTACTTTAATATTTTAAGTGATTCATTTTGGAGGGAATGAATCATGACCCTTGATCTTGGAAAGGAAAGATTAGATATTGGCCTTTGTATTTAGGGTTGGGGAAGGTGAAAAGACACTTTGGAGGGAAAAGGTCACTTTCAGATTTTATAAAAGAATGCATTGGCTAGTGTGCAAGACACATTGAGAGAAGGATCTTGAGAGATTTCTGAGTAAGCTTGAGAGAGGAAAGAGGGAAACAAGAAGGGCACATTTTCCAAGAGAGCTAGGGCACAACAAATCCCAAGGAGGAATTTATTTTTGAGTGTTGGGTTGATTTTATGTTGTTGGAGGATGTATTGTACGGATCCATACAGTCCATACAACAAGACGAAGAGGGCATGAAAATCGAGGCAAGTTGGCACATTTTTTTAGGATATTTTTGTTGTTGTTGGGCCGTATAGAACAATCTATATAGTAGATTGTTTGCATGAACTTTGAGGTGCATAATTTCTGGGTGGGTTGTAGAGCGGTACGGACTTGGCACATAATTCGAGGAAGAAATTTTTGGGACAGTTTTGGGTGTTGTAAGTGGTTTTTCTCTTGTCTATAAATTGTGTTATTGTTGTTGATATGTACTTTCCTGAAGTTGCATAATAAATATCTCTCTCTCATCGGGTTTCCCCACATTGGTGTTTTTCCCTACCATTTGCCTAAATTTTTGAGTTATCCATGGTTCGATGAATGTTGTTCATTGTGTTTATTTCCACTACATAATTACTTAGCAATGTGTATTTCTGCTTATGGAAAATTTTGAATGTGGATTTTAGGCATTTCAGAGTTCATGCAAGATAGTTATCTCTAGCTTGCTAAGTGTATGATAGAATATTAGCTTATTGATTTTTGTCATTAAAATTTACATGGTACCAGCACTTGGGATCTGAGTGACAATGAACAGTTACATTTTTGGGCAAGGGTTTTAGAAGGAATTTTCTTTGGTTAGCCTAGTTTTTAGTGTCGGTAGCAGAGGATTTGGGGGTGATATCAGATGGATTATGGATAGTGGAGCCTCTTGCCACATGATGGGAATCTAGCGAGTATTCATAAATATCACAGAGACAGGTCTTAACTGACAGGTGGTAAATGAAGGTGGTATGGCATGAGTTGTACATGGAGTAAGGAGGGTTAGATTCCAACTTGAGTATGGAGGATTCTTGGAGCTTGATGGAGTTCTCTTTGTTCCAAGGTTGAGGGATAATTTTCTCTCAGTATCAGCCTTGGAGGATGTAGGATATTGTACATTTCTCAAGAGGGAACATGTCTTTATATACAGGGAGGGAGTGGACCCGGTGGAAATACAGTTGATCAGTGATTGGGTGGACAGGTTGTATATGTTGCGAGGACAACCTTCAGTGTATGATTCAGCGTCGGATGAGGAGCATGAGGAGGCTTCTGAGACTGCAGTGGTACCAAGGATTTAGTATTGCATTATGAGAGAAGAGAGAGAGTCTCTTTTTAGCACCAATAGAAATCTCAGCTGGTGTGGTCGATCCAATGCTCAGGGTGGAGTGGATTCGCGAAGGATCTCAGGGTTTGGGTAGATTTTAGGAGAATATATTCTAGTTCAAGTTATGTGCAGGTGTTGAGGATGGCTCTAGGTTCAAATGGATATCCTATTGAGCATAGTGTGATGGGACTAGATGATGGAGATGGCAATGAGTACATCCCTCGCTAAGAGGGAGTGTTAGATTTTTAGCTCGGGAGGTACTCTGCATGTTCTGTCTTGTATGCAGATGTTACCTTATGTTGACACTACTAGGCACTTAACTTTGTAATGGTTTTTTTTAAAGTTGTAAAGTGGTTCTTTTATTAAAGTGAATTTTTAATAAAGTGTACCTTCTAATTTTAAAGTGACTTTATTTCATAAAGTGCACTTATGTAATAAAGTGAAATGTACTTTAATATTTTAACTAATTCATTTTGGAGAGAATGAATCATGACCCTTGATCTTTCAAAGGCAAGATTATATCTTGGCCTTTGGATTTAGGGTTGGGGAAGGTGAAAAGACACTTTGGAGGGAAAAGGTCACTTTCTGATTTAATAAAAGAATGCATTGGGTATTGTGCAAGACACATTGAGAGAATGAGCTTGAGAGATTTATGAGTAAGATTGAGAGAGGAAAGAGGGAAACAAGAAGGGCATGTTTTCCAAGATAGCTAGGGCACAAATCCCAAGGAGGAATTTTTGTTTGAGTGATGGGTTGATTTTTTTTGTGGAAGGTCATACTGTACAGATCCGTACAGTCTGTACAGCAAGAGGAAGAGAGCACATAAATCGAGGTAGGATGGGAATAGTTTCCAAGGATTTTTTTTATGCTTCTTGGTCGTACAGAACAATCTGTACAGCAAACTTCTTGCACAATTTTTGAGGTGTATAAATTTTGGGTGGGTCGTACAACAGTACATACTTGCAATGGAAATCGAGGCAGAAATTTTTGGGACAGTTTTGGGTGTTGTAAGTGGTTTTTCTCTTGGATGGAAATTGTGTTATTGTTTTTGATATGTACTTTCCTAAAGATGAATAATAAATCTCTCTCTCTAATTGGGTTTCCCCACATTGAGGTTTTTCCTTGGCATTTGCCTAAATTTCTGAGTTATTCATGGTTGGATGAATGTTGTTCATTGTGTTTATTTCCACTACATAATTACTTAGCAATGTGCATTTTTACTTATGGAAATTTTTGAATGTGGGTTTCAGACATTTCA
>ML800628.1:24047-37217 GCA_009831015.1 Picea engelmannii
TCAGCATAATCTTGCACCAAGGATGTCCTCCTCACCCATGCCCTCATAGGTGCTTTTATACTATCCTCAAGAGGTTGAGGTGGTTGAATTCCATTGTGTACGAGCCAAGGGAAGTTTGGAAACGAGCTCAACCGAAAAACCTGCCCGAAAATGTGGAATATTTTTATTATTTCATATTTTTGAGGGAATTCATGAGTTGCAAACTAGCAAGGAGCGGACATCCACGGTTTGCACATGGGTGACTCGCAGATGGAAACAAAAATGTTGTTTTTTAGGTGATTTTGATGAAGGAGGATAGGATTTAAGTTTGCAAGCTAGGGAAAAGGACTAAGAAATCTCATAACATGGACAAACTAACCAAAGAATCTACTTCACGCATGTTCATTCCATGCATAAGGCATATGACATTGCCAAAATGAGTTTTAAGGAAATTGTAAATTATTGAAATAATTTTAAGGAAACTATATAGCTTCATGAAGTGCCAAAGAAGATCATATCAGACAAGATATTAAGTTCAAATCAAACTTCTAGAAATGTCTACTCTAGGCAAAGGGCACCCATTTAAACTTAAATACAACGTATTGTCCCTAGAGTAATGGAGAAACTAAGTAAGTAAACTAAGTAATTGAAGACATGTTGTGGATGTATCTAATGGATATGTTGACCAAGTGAGAGAGTACTTCCGTCTAGTTGAATTTGCTAAAATAATGTTTATCATACATCAATGTGCATGACACCATTTGAAGCCTTCTATGGAAGGAAATGCAATTAACCATTGACTTGGAATGATCCAACTAACGAAGTCAAACTTGGGCCAAAGTTACTTGAGGATATGGAGTAACAAGTTTCCAAAATAAAGTAGAATTTAGAAGTGGCCCAAGGCCACTAAAAAAGGTATGTCAATACGCATGAAACCCAAAGAGTTTAAAGTGGGGGATAGCATGTTCTTGTCAATCAAACCAACGAAGAGCTCATTAAAACTAGGAAATTGCACTATGTTGAAACTAACTATTGTGGCCCATTTAAGATTTAGAGAGAGTTGAGCATGTTGCATACAAGCATGCATCGCCACCTAATATTAGGTGTCATAAACGCATATGTGCAAATTGAGACATATGTAGATGACAAAAGATACTTCATTGATCTTATTCTACTCTATGATGTCGCACTATAATCACAATCATGAAGTGAGAGACGTACATTATGAGTATGTTACATAACTCCCAACATATGACTTAATTAATTTAACTCATTATTACATCATAACTCAACATTATATTGTGACAATTACAAAAAGTGCACTAATTTAAATAATATGACAGGGTATGAGCAATGTTATTAAAACCGAACTTAAAATGGAAAAAGCAGTCGATCCAACAGGTTTTGGCATTGTACTGGTCTAGTTACAGGTTCTAGACTGGAAAAGATAGGTTCCGCACATAATCGACTAACTGGTTTTGGCGTCGTATCGCTTTGATTTGGGGTTTCAAACTGAAAAAGGCCAGTTCCATAACAAATTGGTTGGTTCCATACTGAAATAGCCTTAAAGCATCAAACCAACCGGTTATGTACCAAACCATCCTTAAAGCATCAAACCAACCGATTATGTACCGAACCAACCTTAAAGCACCGAACCAGCCAGTTCCATACGACATGGCTAGGGGTTACCAAAACTCAATTTTATTTTATTTTTAAAGAATAAAATAATTAAAGTGAAGCACAAAACCTAACCCTAGTAATTATTGGTAATATTAAATTCTTAACTTTTACTTAAATTTTACCATTAATTGTTTCAGTATGTTTGAGAATGGTTCCAACCTCATTGGACTTTGTATGGAGAAAGTAGAATTTTAGATCCCATTCAAAATTCAGCAAACTTAATGGTTTTCAGGATTTCAGGATTGGTAAGATTGTAACCTTTCCATTGGATTCTACCATGTGTGAGGTTATGGAACTGGAATTTCATCAAGAGCACCAAGCCCTCCATGTACCTTGATGTTGGTGGCATTGATTGTTGAACTCCTCTGTCATGACCCTAGTGAAAATGTACCCTTCACTCGAGCAAAATCATCAATTAGGCATGTTAAGCTTTTTCTATCTTATTTTAATGCTTAGTGGGTGATACTGATGATAAGGATCCCAATACAGGCAATGATTTTGATGATTGTAGTTATTTATTGTAGCATTATTTTTTTGGACTCTAGAGTCTAGAGGCCATTTAGAGCCTCTTTGTTGATGTATTTTTGGTTCAGAGATGGATTGCAATCGATATTATTTTGGTTATATGCACCCTTACTTGCTATATACATGAGAAACTTTGCATATTTGTGTATAATGGTTTGGATTCATATGGAGGCACATGAATATATATGTTTTTTTTTTTAATTTGAATATTTTATGTATTTTTTAGTCGAACAATTTTGTGGTATGGTTTTTTTTCCGATTTTTTTCCCGATTCTAATCCGGTTCTAATAACTATGGGTATGACCACTATAATTATATATACGATCACCTTCTCTTAATCAGGTCATATTAGAATATCCACCAAACTTGTCTTTAAATTTGGTAACCTTATCTGGACCGAGAGACTTGCAACTAAATCTCTTCATTATCCACCAACTTTTGAATATAGTGACAATGTACTTTCACGTGCTTTGTACACTCATGGAAGATCGAATTCTTTATCAGCTTTAGAACACTCTGATTGTAACAGTGAAGTATAGTGGGATCGCATTCCTCTACTTGCAAATCAACAAGTATTCTCTTCAGCCAAACTACCTCACAAATTGCTATAAATGCTACCATGTACTCTGCTTTAGTGGATGAAAGTGCCACCACATGTTGCTTCTTACTTAACCAAGAAACTGCACTTGTACCAAGGTTGAACACAAAAACTGTTGTGGATTTCTTGTCCTCCACTAATCCTACCCAATTTGGAATCTGTATGCTCAATCAACAATAAGCCCTCTCTTGGATGGTGTTAAGTGTTCAACCTTAGGGTATGTCACAAACCTAGAAATGTAGCTGACTAGGATGTTGATTTTGTAGTGTCGGGAGGTATTCCCACAAGATGTCGAGGTGTCAAGCATGTGGGAATCTTCATTGGTACCAGATCAACCTTTCGTTTCAGTGAAATCGAACTTGGAATGAGGCTAGGGCCTCATGGGCAAGTTGATGGGCTTTGTGGGCTTTGTGGGCAAGTTGATGGGCTTTGTGGGCTTGATGGGCTTTGTGCCACACCCACAAAGAGGATTAAAATATTCTAATTAATTGTTGAATTTAGAAGGGGTGCCTAAACTCACTCATTGGACTCCTATATAAGGAGAGGAGAGATTGTGACAAATCTCATTGTGACATAATGTGGTGATGGAGTTGGCATAAGTGAGTCTGCACATGTGTCAAGGAGCTTGGTGATTTCAGCAAGGGAATTCCTGCAACTATGGCAAATCTGGCCTAGGGTTGAGGACTCTCTATTTTCTATTCTTGGCAAGGAAAGCACGCCGCACATGTGGGAGAGAGAGGCAACCGCAGAAGGAAGAAACCGTACGAGTGGAGCAAATTGTACGAAGTGTCCATATAGTTTTTCGTATATGTACGCGGATTGCAATGGGAACAGTTGCATATGTAAGCGGGTTGCAGTGGGAACATTCGTCTATGTACGTGGGTTCTAGTAGGGACAATCACGTACATTTGTACAAGGTTTCTAGGCAAGAGCAGGTCCGTACAGGTTGACGTCAACAGCAGTATGGGTGACATCAGCAGGTCGTACAGGTGATCTGTAGCAGATTTGTAAGTTGGTATTTTTCCCAGAAAGTTTGTTGATTTTGTGGTTGTAGAGAGGACTCCTTTTGTCCTCACATTTGGTGATTTTTGTAAGATGTTAAGAGGGTTGGGTTTTCCCTCAAAAATTCTGAATTTGACAAGAGTTACAGAAAAGAAATTTTGTGTCTCATATATGTTGAAGATTCATCTCTGATCTTGTTATTTCCGCTACTATATTTTCAGTCAATAATTTTAGTGTAAAATTGTTCAATGATAACACCTAGGGTTTATTGTAAGATCACTAGAAAGCAATTTTCAGATCTAAAATTAGTCACATCAAGTTGCATGTGAAAATTGACATAGGAGTTCAACTCCAACCCACTATGAGGTAGATTAGACTCCCCATGAATTGCCTATAAACAGACTCATTGATCAGTTTTGAGTCAAAGGTGGTTGAAAGTTTCATTCCAACCATTCCATAGGTGTAGATGCATCCTTGAAATTAAGCACTCTAAATTTCTGCAATGGGATTTTAGCATACTTAGTTTGTGAAATGAACACAGGGTGACTAGTCTACCAAAACTCTACACCTAAGCAGTGATGTAGGAGGCCTAGATTAGTCATGTCAAAAGCAGAACAGAAATCAAATTTTACCTTTCAAATTGCCTCAACTTCACTACCTATGACAATGATGCAATCCACATAGACCACTAGAATCACCAACTCATCACATGTGCTTTTGGCATGGTGATAATGATCAAAAGGGCTTCTTCTAAACCATATCCCTATGAGATGTTTATAAATTCTAATATGCAATCTCTTGGGGATTGTTTCAAACCATAAAGAGCTTTGATCTACCTGCATATCAAATGCTTGTCCTACTGCCTGTTGGAGTTACTTGACACACACCTAGGATTTATTTTTCCTAAGGTTTTTCCTTGTGTATTAGTCATTATTCAGTCTCCTATATTTTAGGGGAGAATATTCCACCTAGAGAATATTCTCTTCAATTGACACTTCAGTTTAACTAGTTGAGTTGAGTCAAGATGCCTCATTGGTTTTGTCACCATGCAACATTGGGATCATCACCATGCTAATGCCCACTTGTCTTGGTTTCATCACCATATTGGCGCATTACCCTTGAGTCCTTGATCTACTCCTCACTACACTTTGTTTCAGTCAGTTAACTGAAGACTGATAGACTAGTTAACTCAACTAAGTGGCAGTTCACTCCCGTAACTGCCTGAGAGACTAGACTAGGTGAAAGTTTACTCCCGTAACTGCTGGTGTGTGTCCAAATCACTCTAGACCACCACTATGTCTCATTAGTTACTCATGTATCCTATATCTATTGTAAATTATTCACTCTTTGAGTGTGGAAAATGGTTAATGAAAATTCTTTCATTCTTTCTCTCCTTCTTTCTCAAATTCTCTCTGCAAATGTGTGTATTAATGTTTAGCTAGATCTATTATGTGCAGGTTCAACACATTTACATGGTATCAGAGTCGACGGACTGCTAAGCAAAAGCTACACCAAATTATTTTTGCAGGTACTGAAGATTGAAGAACGCAGAAAAGATGGAATTTATGTTTTACTCACCAATAATACTTTTCATGCCTCATAACTATTTGGAGTGAAAGCCAAAGATTCTACTTCTTCTCAGAAGTAGAGGCTTATACCAAATAACCATGGCAATGGAAGTAGAGCCTGATTCCGCCGATGAGAAAAATGACTTTCTCAATAAACAAGATATGGCCATAGGATTTATCTACTTGTCTATTTCTCCAGAAATTCTCCACCAAGAATGTGATGCCACACAAGACTTCACTCCAAATGAATTATGGACCAGATTGGAGGTTCTATTTGGGAATAAAGAAGATTGTGAAAATTTCATGCAGGAGGTTGAACAGATAGAGCCAGAAGAGAATCCATTAGAAGATCGACCCTCTTATTATGAAGAGTCTTCTACAAAATTATTTGCACAAATCTGTATTCCATTAATTGAACATGATGTCCACTCCATTTCAGATTTGTTTTCTGAAATTCATGTGGAAGATATATGGCATGCATCTCAGGAGTCACATGCAGACACTTTTCCATGTGCAATGCATGCATCTGAGGAGACAAAAAGGGAGCCGCGAAAATCAGACTCAATTCTGATATTTTCTAAGCACAATTTGCAAAAACAAATTCGATATTTGAATTCCTCTCGGGAAAATATTCAATTTCAAAGAAACATCGTCTGAAACGGAATTCGGGAAGTGAAGTTATGATCATTTTAAAATCAACAAAATTTCAGCGTTTTTCTGGAAACGGCCGCACGGTTTTCAAAGTTTCATCCAAACTTTATTTGTATATTCTTCATTACAAGAAGAGAAAGTGGATATGTGTGGACATATCAATGATGCATCTACTTCATTAGATCCATGCAGACATCTACATCTTCAACAAAATCTTCAACGAGCATAAACTTGCACAATTGCGAGGTCTTCTTGGAGTGAAGGACAAGGTTGCTTAGCAACTACTTTTTGTTCCTTCCCATTTTCTTTTATGCATTGTAATTTGAGGGGGGGGGGTTCCCATGAGATTTTCCCTCTTTCCTCGTTTATTTCAGTGTATCTTTTGTATTTGGGTACATAACATGGCCTTGTTGTCGAGACACATTCTTTATTTTCACCATAGTGATGTTCAAGAGGGGTGTTGGAGTTACTTGACACACACCTAGGATTTATTTTTCCTAAGGTTTTTCCTTGTGTATTAGTCATTATTCAGTCTCCTATATTTTAGGGGAAAATATTCCACCTAGAGAATATTCTCTTCAATTAACACTTCAGTTTGACTAGTTGAGTTGAGTCTAGATGCTGCATTGATTTTGTCACCATGCAACATTGGGATCATCACCATGCTAATGCGCACTTGTCTTGGTTTCATCACCATATTGGCGCATTACCCTTGATTCATTGATCTACTCCTCACTACACTCTGTTTCAGTCAGTTAACTGAAGAATGATAAACTAGTTAACTCAACTAGGTGGCAGTTCACTCCCGTAATTGCCTAAGAGACTAGACTAGGTGGAAGTTTACTCCCGTAATTGTTGGTGTGTGTCCAGATCACTCTAGACCACCACTATGTCTCATTAGTTACTCATGTATCCTATATCTATTGTAAATTATTCACTCTTTGAGTGTGGAAAACGGTTAATGAGAATTCTTTCATTCTTTCTCTCCTTCTTTCTCAAATTCTCTCTGCAAATGTGTGTATTATTGTTTAGCTAGATCTATTCTGTGCAGGTTCAACACATTTACACTACCTAGAATCCCTATAACCAATACATATACACCTCCTCCAAACCTCCATTAAGGCAGGCACTCTTTACATCAATCTAATATACTTTCTGGCCAAAATGTATCGTCGTGGCCAAAACCAATTTGATGGTCACCAATTTTGTTACTGGGGTGAATGTCTCCTCATGATCCACCCCCTCCTGTTGCACAAATCCTTTTCTGACCAGCCTTACCTTATGCTTGACAAGTGAGCCATCCACCTTATGCTTTGTCTAGTAAACCAGTTGCAACCAATGGATTTCTTTCCTACAGGTAACTCCTCCAACACCCATGTGTTGTTTTTGCATGAGTCATGTTCAACCTTCATGGCCCTCTCCCACTAATCTTTCCCTTTAGCTTCTTCATATATTTGAGGTTAAAATAAAATTTAGATAGCAGACATTAAAGCGAAAATAAATTCCCAAACTACTTACCTCTCTTCATTGGTATTCCACTTCGCCTCTCCTATTTCAATTGAAGAAGCTCCTCCAACCACACATCCTCTAGAGTGTTGTAGTATCATTTTGAACACTCTTCTCCAATCTGCTCTCTGAATCGACACAGCATTCAGCCTGCATTAGAGAATTGTCAGTCTCCATTCCATTGTACTCTTCCTTCACGCCAACCCCTTATAACAATCCTTCCTCCTACACCCTTTTGACATGCAACTTACCTAAACTTTTAGCCTCAAAACAACCACCATCATCAACTTCCATATCTGAATTTGGGTGAAAAACACCTACACTCTCACATCAACAATGATGTCTTAGTTGAAAATCAAATTGTTAGTGGCGACATCTACCAACCAGTAAGCTTATCTTGATTGTTGTAACTAACAAACCTCAACTCCCTACACTTTGCATCCAATTCTCTCCTCTTTTTTGGGGAATTAACACATATGCAACACAACTAGAGATCTTACGATGACTAACTTGTTGCTTCCTACCTGACCAAACCTTCTCTATGGTGACCTCTTGCACTACTTTTGTAGGACATATATTCAGCAAGTACACATCAGTGTGCACTGCTTCCACACAATCTTTGGTAGGCACTGCCCCACTCTCCAACATGCAATTGACCATCTCAACAACTATGTGATTTCTCCTCTGAACAGCCCCATTCTATGGGGGAGTGTATGGAGCATTGAATTGCCTCTGGATGTCGTCTTTACAAAATCTATCGAACTCATCCCCTCCATTATCAGTTCAGAGGTTTTTTAATGCTCTTACCAGATTCTTTTCCTATCGTTGCTTTAAAAAATTTGAATTCACCAAAGGCAGATGAATTAGGATTAAGAAAATAACACACATCTTCCTAGAAAACAAGAAATACCTGGCACCGTAGACTGAAATTGTCCTTATCTGAATACAGATATCACCATGGACCAATTCAAGCATTGCCTTGGCTCTCAAATCTTCATCATCTTCAAAGTCTAATCTATATTCTATGCCTGCTAAACAAGTCGCACGTATATCTTCCTCTTAAATTTTTGGTAGCCTATCACCATTTTTCCCTTGGTCAATAAGGAAAGATACTACAAACTTAAGTGTCCATATCTCTAATGCCAAAGAGAATTGTTGTTGCTCCCACATTTGCCCATCGAAGAATGTGATTTTGCCACCTCGTCAACCCTATATAGGCCCTACTCCTTTAATCTTGATGCAATCTTATTATTTCTCCTCTTATCAAGCACAAAACACCTTTCACCCTTACGAAGAACACCCCAAAAGCCAAAGGGCGACTCTTAGTTAACCCTAACCATGAATTACCTCGATCCCTAATGGGTGCCTATGATTGTTGAGCTTACCTAAACAATGACCTAACTATATGAAACCATAACTTTCTTGATATTTAGCAAAAGTATGTCATATTACATGTTGTAATCATCTCAAAAAGAACTTTAACATGGTAACATTCTTATTATGACCTTGAATACATATGATAAGAAATTTCTATAACAACACAAGACACCTATCCTAAAAAAATGTTGTGCCAAGGGACACAACAAGAGTTAAAGTCCTAATGTAAAGAGGGACAAGCGAGTTTGCCCATGGCGAAAGCATTTAAACCAAAGGCTACTCAATTTGGGATGTTGGAAAGATGTGAATCTAGCTGAAATAACTAAGTACTCTTGGGTTTTTAGCAAACCATGCACATAATTCTATGGGTTTTCCATATCTTAAAATGAATGTCAATCCATGTCATGAATTCTAGATTACCACGTAGAATCCTACAACCTATCTTATGACCAGAAATTGACTAGAAGATGCATGTTTTGCTCTTATGTTGTACATGTGACAAGTTGTAGTCTGTTATTCAACTAAACAATGATATAACCAAATAAAAACTCTCCTTCTTGTATGATATGCTCATCTTTTTAAATGAAGACGAGTCAGGAAAGTCAAGAGCATCTTCAACCACAAAATACAAGTTAACGTAAATAAGATCACTAAAGATCCACAAGTTTTTGATGATGAAGCATCTAAACAAGAGTCAACAACAAGTGTGGAATGCAAACCACCTACCCTTGATAAAGCCACCAATGTTGGACTACTAGTAAACTTCAGATTAAACCTTTTAAGACAAAATGGTCTACTATTTGAAAATGTTTAATGATGCATTATTTTGAAATGCAATCTCCTATTGAAAGAATTTTAATTTTTTTTCCATTTGAGGCCTCCTTGACGTATAAACTTTAGCTTTTCATACAACATAACAACAACCAATGTATTCAAACTTGGTCAACTCAGACTCTGACTTGGCCAAGTTGACCGAACCAACCCCAAACTGCTTTGACTCGACCCTTTTGTTGTGAGTCAAGGGCTTGACTCGACCGATTCAGTACCAAACCGATACAACTCAACCGAGTCAAAGCTTGACTCAATCGAGTAGGTACTAGACCCCACCAACATGCAAAATTATTTTTTTCTTTAAAAGGGTTTGACCAAAAACGATGGCAATAAATGTAAAGTTGACATTTCCTTTATCTTTCCTTTTTATCCTTTTACTTAAATTTTTAACAATACCATTAATTGTTTCAGGATGTTTGAGAGTGGTTCCAGCCTCCTCGGACTTCATATGGAAAAAGTAGAATTTCATATCCCATTCAAAATCCAGCAAACTTAACAGTTTTCAGGATTTCGAGATTGGTAGGATTGCAACATTTTCATTGGATTCTATCACGTATGTGTTAGAAAGTAATGGATGTGCTCGTTTAACCATAGACAATATAGCAATATTGTCACCCAACCATAGGCCGAAGCCACCCCCGAGCACCTTAACCTTGACAGAGAATCATTCCGGAAGAAAACCCTAGGCTAGATAGCCAAACAAAGGTGGTGCACCTTTCTCTCAAGGATAGCGCACCAAGCAAGAGTAACAAGAGTTGATCAGAGAGTCCAAACCATAACCAAGACAGAGTCCAAGCCAAAACCGAAATCTGCTAGTTGCAACAGCAGCTCTTCTCCAAACTTGCACACAAACTGGCCAACTGCAGTGCGCACACGTGTGCTTCTGCAGTTCTGAGAACACTGGCCAAAATGTAGATTGGCCTCCTGTATTTATACTATTTCTGGCAAATTGCCTGGGACGGCTTCTCATTATGGGTGCTAATTATTTAGTATATAACATTTCCTTTTAGCCGACTTCTTCTCTTAGAAGCTAATAACCTAATACAAATTATCCTCTTGAGTCGACTTGTCTTCTAGGGTTATTAGCCAACTAATTAGGGTTTCTTATTGCTTCCCGAAATATTCTATTCTCGTCAGGTTTACACGTGGAGGTAAATACCTCCCACAGCTACCATAATATCAACACTCCCTCCTAGCTAGGGAGGTATTGAAGGTAATGGTCTTTAGCACAAACATACCATTCACCCAGTAACATCAACATAATCGTATAGACTATCTCATGATTAGATCATGAGCACCATCATCACTATCAGTGTCATCAA
Organism: Picea engelmannii; assembly: GCA_009831015.1. NCBI lineage: Eukaryota > Viridiplantae > Streptophyta > Pinopsida > Pinales > Pinaceae > Picea > Picea engelmannii. The sequence goes on from ML800628.1 coordinate 35,087, forward strand.
CTACATCATCTCTCGAAACCATACTCCATCTGAGTAATCAGACATGATGTTGGATAAGTCACTCACTCCACAGAGTGACACAAGAACCATTCTTCTAATCCAGACATATGTCCTAGAAGAATAAATATCCTGGACCATTTTCCGTCTGGGAAATCTCTGTCCATTGATCATCCATCTAGCTAATAATCATTTCCAACACTACGGATAGTCTTCAAGGCAATCAGAACAATGTCATTCAATAGAACACAACTGTGTCTATCCATAGTAGTACACAACTACAATCCAATGGTACACTACCATACCAAGTAGCACACAAATACTTGTTCAGTGACATATAGTCACAATCAGTGGAACACATCCACCATAGTAGCATACATCTACTGTCCAGAGACATACAGTCTCCATAACAATCATATCATCTGATATCAACTTGCACAGAAAACATTGTTATGATATAAACTGAATCATCTGGGCCATTCTTCCATCACATCTGTGAGATCTGGAAGAGCATCTACCCTCAGAAGGTAAAACATCAACGATGAGCTATTTGGACTATTCTTCTCAAGCAAGGAAGAATAATTGTCCCGATTTCTAAGCCTGGACCATTCACCTATCTGGGCCATTCCTCCGGCACTAAACAAAGTGCAACCTGGAGAGAATGAGTCTGCCCTAGGGAATGTATGTCCCTGATTGTAGAACCTGGACCATTCACCTATCTGGGCCATTCCTCCGGCACTAAACAAACTGCAACCTAGAGAGAATGAATCTGCCCTAGGGAATGACTGTCCGAACCATTTCCTAAGGAAATGACTGCCCTGCACCAACCTCCAAAATGGACCATTCTTTGAAACTGCTCACAACTGTGAGCTTCGAAAGAATGACTGTCCAGCGAGGCGGACCAGTCTTCTTGACCACTACTGAGAGTGACCGTCAAGAAGAAAGACTGTCCTAGTCCATTCCCCCACATTGGCCACAAGGGGAATCGTTGTCTATGGTACATCAGCAATCCATCGAACCATTTTCATTACGAAAATGACCATTCGATCTGGACCATTTTCCGAACTGGAAAATGCATGTCCGTCAGAAGTCTCAAACCACTTTCTGAACTGGAAAGGGACTGCTCATCTTGGACCATTTTTCGAACTGAAAAATGACTGTCCATAAATCAATAACACATCAGTGCTCCCTCCCAACCTCGTAGTCATCTCTTCCTTTTTCAATAAGGAAGTTGTCTCCACGAGCTCCAGCTTGAGTACGCAAACTCTTTCATCTTGGACAGAGGCCTGACCAAAATATTTGCTTATCTGCTCATATGTGGAGATATATATATTAGAGAACCACTTCTCTTTTCTGGACTTCATCATGGAGAATGTAATGCTTGATCTCAAATGTACTTCAGTCTTTTTGGAACACTGGTTTTCTCTAAAGGCTTCATATAGCTCTGATCAATATAGTATATCATTGTTGGATTCATCTTTTGTTTCCTGCTAGTTCATAACATCGTGGCAAGGGTCAAACTGGAACATATCCATGTGGTGCTTCTTCTGCCATCATGAGAGTTTGTCATGGATTAGCAATCCATCATCCTGAGCTTCTGAGTAACCATTCTGATACAATATCTTTGTTATATAAAGTTTTTCACCACGCTTCTGTTGTGCCTTGGAGGTTCTTTACCAAGTTGTCTTCTTTCATCTGTGTTATCGCACAGTTTGTAGGAAGGGTTTAGGTTAGCTTGAGTCAAGGCTTCAAACTGGCGTAACAGGAGCTTCCCCACCCACTGTCACCTCGATGGGGAGCTCTTTCTATTTATGATGGCTAGTCCAAGGGAGACGTCCCTAGTAATCTGGGTTTATGGAAGGGCTAAAGGGGTAATGGATCAAGATAAGAGTTTCCCTTCACAGACTACTGCCAAGAAAGATAGTCAAGAAGAAGATGTTCCACTGGATGGCACCTGTTTGCGAGACAAGACAAATAATACTAAAATGTGTTGCAGTGGTTAGTGCTTCAAATATTACTGACTATCTTCAACATATATATGAGCAATAAATGAAATTAATTATTGACGAAGTCAATGATTCCAATTAAAACTTATGTTTTATGTCACTTCATCAATAAAGACACAAAAGATATC
>ML800628.1:77343-89132 GCA_009831015.1 Picea engelmannii
TTGTGCATGGTGTTTCTTCTTGTGATCTTGGTTGCTGCAACATTAATGGTTATGGTTAAGTCAAATGCTAAAATGAAATAACTTCATGTTTAATCTTGCTTATAGAAAAATCAACATGGTATCACAACACAAGTCTTGAAGAACCCATTGCACAAACAACTTTCAGCCATCCTCTCTCTTCTACAGAAAACCGTACGGCCCTCCTAGGGTTCCCAGAAAATCCGTACGGCTTGCTCTTCTAAAGGTTTTCAGCACTTGGACGTTGGGGCTAAAAAGGGCATAGGAGTGTACGGCCTCCTTCAGTGCACCTCCAGCAAGCTTCAGATTGAAATTCTGAGCATTTTGAAATTTTGGCCCTCGAGTTTCTAGGGTTTCGCTAATTTCTACAGAAATTTCAGTATTAGGGTTTCTGCAAATCATTGAAGGAGCTCTTTAGCTCACCAGTGTTCTCCTATCTTTCAAAGGCTTATTGTTGGCAGTCATAAGTCCAATAAAACCTAAAAGTGCTAGCCTAGTCTAGTCGTTAGGTTTTCTAGCCCCGTTGACAAAGTGTTGTAAAGAATCTAAAATTATGATGAACAAAACTATGATGGAAGATAAGCTTGATGGATCAAGCAACTTCAATTTCCTGGAAGACAAGACTTCAAAAGAAGACTTATTGTGGGTGATACAAAAAGGTGTCACTATGACATACCTCCTTCATGAAGATGTCAGAGGACAGAGATCAACCATGTGCCATTGGAGAAATCGTATCAGTACCCTCAAGTATGCACTTGTATATATATATTATGTGTATCATTGTCATGAGGGTAATTGCGGGACGAAGGAACCTTTTGCTGAAATCTTGGATCCAAAGGGATCTCAGTGCATTCAGAGGAACAACACACTGGAAGTGAAAGACTCCAGGTTTGATTGTTGTAATTATCATTCCTCTAACCTATATTTCTAAAGTTTGCTACATTACAAGTAGGTGTTGTAGCTGTGACAACAATCCTTAAATTGTTTTGATTCTAGAGATGTACTCATTATTCTCCTTTAGGAGATATTCTTGTTTTGGTTCCTCTTGTTTTCTTGTTCCAGACAGGTTAAGAACAAAGGAAGATGCTTATCCTTCAGAGGGAGTCACCTGACTCAGAGGGAGTCAAAACTATTTGAGAAAGAGGTAGAATAGAACCATCCTTGAGACAATCAATGTAATAATGCATGATCAGAATCTTTCTATGATTCCATGGGCAGAAGCATGCATGACACAATATATGTTCAGAACAAGAGGCTTCACCAGACTTTGAAAAACATAACTCCCAAACCTTCACCGGAGTGACGCCTGAGATTGAACACTTCAGAATATTTGGGTGCCCAATGTATTTTCATGTACCCAAAGAGAAGAACCAAACCCTTCAGGGATAAAGGATATGTTTATGGGATAACAATGAATCTTTGAAGACATTCCAGATCGACATCCCCGATCAGAGACAGATTGAGACAAGCAGAGATCTTGTCCTTGAAGAAGAGATAGCCTTTCAAAGATCCAGAGAATCTCAGATGGAGATTGACAGTGAGACAATGCCTTCTCCCCCTCCAGCAGTTCAGAGGGAGACAGACATTATTCCAGCTAATCCAGTTGCTCCAGTTGATATATTCAGAGATATTGCAGTAGGGCATAAAAGGTCTGCCTAGGCTCACTCTGCAGAAGGCAGAGAGACATACAAGCCTCTCAAGGCACATCCCGAGAGAACAAAGAGATTTTTCGAGCTACTCTTCAACCATGAGCCACATCATTGATTCTGAGCCTTCTGGTCATAGAGAAGCAATAGGAGAACAGGTATGGCAAGATGCCATAACAGAAGAACACCAGTATATCTTAAAAGAATGATGTATAAGATATTGTTCAGAGACTAGAAGGGAAGTTTGTGATGACTTCCAAGTGGATCTATAAGATCAAGCATGCATCTGATAGAAGTGTCGAGAAATACAAAGCGAGATCTATAGCCAGAGGTTTCTCACAATCAGACAGAGTTGTCTATGATGAAACACTTGATCCAGTAAACCCGATACACTTCCATCTGTACTACCATCCATGAGTTGGAAACTATATCACATGGATGGATTCTTGATGAGTTTGGGTTTTAGCAAGAGTGTTGTTGATCCAAACCTATATTATTACAGTGTTGGTGACGAGAGCCTGATTTTGATGACTTACTCAGAAAGCCTTGTTGTTGGATACAAGTAAGCTTTGACTTCTGATTTCGAGATAAAGGATATGAGTATGATGCACCAATTCTTAAGACAATAAGTATGACAGAGGACCGATGAGATTTTCCTAAGTCAAGGAAAACATACAGTGGGAATATTAAAAGAAGTTCAGTATGACATAATGCAAAACCACCATGATGGATTTGAAGAAAATGAATGATGATGATTTAGACGAGATTGATCCACGGCTGATTGGATCATTGATGTATCTAGTTAACACCAACCCTGATTCATGCTATGCAATGAATGTACTTAGTCAATCCATGAGTCAGTCGAGACAGACTCACTGGATAGCAGTAAAGCATGTATTGAGATATATATGAGGCACAGTTAGATATGACCTGAGATATGCCTCCAGTTTGAACTTGAGTTTGCAGGATATGTCGATACAGATTGAGCAGAGAGTACAGCGGACCGAAAGAGCACATCCGGTTGTTGTCTTACCGTGAAGTTTGCCATGATTTCCTGATGCAGCAGGAAACAAAACTCTGTGGCCTTGAGTACCACAGAAGCAGAGTATATAGCATCAAATGTGAGAAGCCATATGGCTTCGCAAGCTTCTGACAGATTTACTTGACCATGAGATGGATCCTATGATGATAACCAAGAGAAGTGTGTAAAGCTCTTTGAGAACCCAGTGTTTCCTGATGGATCGAAACACGATGAGATGAAATATCTTTATATCAGAGATATGATGCAAAGGAAAATAGTACACATGCAATACTTACCTACACATGAGCAGATTGCAAACATCTTCACCAAATTAACTTGGGGAAAAATGCCTCCCTAGTTGAGGTGGAGTGTTGATGACTCCAGCCAAGACAAAGTTCAAAGTACATCCGTGTGAGACTTGGCACGACAAAGAATGCCTCCCTAGCTGAGAGGGAGTGTTGATGATTGCAGCTACATGAGACATTCTCCAGCTTACAAACCCGAGAGAAAGCCCCGTGTGGTTCCTATCTGAGACAGAGCTAGAACGTAGAGATGGCCTCCTCCTTACAAAGAGTTGAGAAGAACTCCAGATGATTCTCCTGTGTAACGCAATGAGAAAGGAGATCTGCAGAGTTGGACGTGCTTGTGACTGAGCACAAGCTGAACGTGTGAAATCCCAAAGTGTTGGGTGCATCGTCATGAGAACAAAAATGAAGATGATGTATTAGCCTCCTCTGAGCAGAGAGTTGATGAGAAACTCTAGATGACTCTCATGTGTAATGCAATGGGAAAGAAGATATGTTGAGTGGATGTGTCTGTGGATGAGCACAGGTAAACGTGATCCCAGTGGTTGAGCACTAGAAGTGGTTCTTTTGTGTAATGAAGTGAGCCAGAGATATGGACATCCATATGGATGTGCCCCTAGTGGATGAGCACTAGTGGGTGTATGAGATCCCTTGCTCTATTGTTCAAGAGTCAAACCTGCCTGTAACCCTGATTGTAATGTAAAGGGTACAGGTCAGCCCCACCTTAATGTAATTGTTAATTAATGTAAAAGATAATCAGTCTGGTCAATATTAATTATATTATGAGATAGAGAGGTCGGCCATGTTGTGCCAATAGACACTTATGTTGACAGGTCCAGTCTAGTATAAGTAAAGGTAAATTCCCCATTGAGGAATCATATCTTTCATGTGAGTTTGGAAATTTCAGCAAGTACACCTTCTTGGGAAAAGTGTGCACCTCTCTTGGGCGCTAGTCTTCCAGGGTTTGAGCACCCTCTTGTGTGCTAGGTTTTATTGGTGGTGAAGGTCTTTCTCTTGAAGAATATAGCAAAGGATTTTGGTTGGGTCTTCTTCCCTTGTTGAGAAGGGTTTCCCAGGATACTTCTTGTGTTCTTGTGCATGGTGTTTCTTCTTGTGATCTTGGTTGCTGCAACATTAATGGTTATGGTTAAGTCAAATGCTAAAATGAAATGAACTTCATGCTTGATCTTGCTTATAGAAAAATCAACAATGTGTGGTCTCTTGTCGTGCTCCTCTGGACTAAGTTGAAACGACTTGAGATGATCTCCTATCAGACTCCTATGGACTTAGTTGAGTCGACTTGAGATGGTACTCCTATGGACTTAGTTGAGTTGATCTAAGAGAGTGACATCCATGTGGCTGAGCATAGGTGGACGTGTCCCTAGTGGCTAAGCACTAGAGGATGTGAGAGATCCTTGCTATATTGTTTAAGAGTAAGATTATTGTGTAACCCTAAATTGCATTGTAAAGGGTACAAGTCGGCCCCACCATGTAAAGATAATTAATATTGTGTAAAGATTAATTATATTATTCAGTTGTACAGGTCGGCCCTATTGTGCAATAGACACATCCATTTGATGTGCTAGGTCATGTATAAACAAGAGTTGATCCCCATTGTGGATCACTCACCCTTCATTGTATCATTATCTCAACGCCTAATTGTAGGGCTGAAGTGCGCACTTCTCTTAGGCGCAAGTTTTCTTGGTCATAGAAGCACCCTCTTGTGTGCTCTAGGGTTTGTGGTGTGTGGGGGATCTTCTCTTGACTCTATAGCAAAAGGATTGTTGGGTTTTTCCCTTGATTCAGAAGGGTTTTCCCAGGATAACTTCTTGGGTTCTTGTGCATGGGTATTCTTCTTGTGATCTTAGTTACTGCAGCTATTGTATATTGTATTGTTGCATTGTTTATGGTTCAAGTTCATGCTAAATTGGAAATAAACTACATGGCCTTGACCTAAGCATTAAAATTCAACAGTTCACACATGTGGACACATTTGGAGCAATATTCATACTCACATGTGCCTCTAGAGGATTCTAAAAGGGAGCACACTTGCTTTGATCATTTCCCACATGTGCGAGAGTTTCTAGACCTTTCTAGAAGAGCGCCCTTTATCTCTCTTCATTCCACATGTGTGGAAGGGAATTATTGTATTATTTTATACTTATTTCATGGAGCGCTTGACTTTGGAGGGTATCTTTGACTCCACACGTGTGGAGCGCACTTTTCTCTCTCCTCCTTTTACCTCACACATGTGGAAGTTGTTGGAGTTAGATGAGGTTGGCTACATTAGTTGTTGACTCGTCTTAAGTTGTCAAATGTTAGTTAGAAACCACTTGCATTGAGCACATGGTATTGTTCAAGCCCATGGATTGTATCTGATGATTTTGTAGCATCTCTCATCTATAAAATGTGGTGACCCTCTCATTTTGAGATGTTGGAAATGTTGAACTTATGCTTATACTGAGAGGAGGGGGGTGAATCAGTATAAGACACCTTTTACTTTATTTAACCATTTATCAATCATTCATTAATCGAGAAACAATAATCACATATAAACTCAAATCATAATGCATATAGTTTAACATGGAAACCCAATCGGGAGAAAACCATAAACTTATCTTTATAAGTGTCTGTAGGCACCAGCCTACTGTTACAAAGATTGTATGCACCAATGATGCAGGAGCATCGTCAGCAAGTACACGTGGTAGGACAACTCAACGCCTGAGGACCAATTCGGAATCTCGAACATTGACTAGTATTGAAATCTTTTGAAGCTGATAGAAAACAAAAGAGGAAAGATAACACGCGTGGAGACAAAATGAGCGCGCGTGACCTGGGAGTTTAACCCTAGTCTCGATGTAACCTCAATTAGATAGAAGTTAGTTTATTTGTTTGTTTCCTTTTGTATAAAGAGAGGTTTTGTACGCCCAAAAGGGGGGTTATGATAGTTATGAGCAAGTAGGAGTTGTGAACAGTAGTTGTTCCTTTGAATTTTATTGTAACCATTTTCTTGATTTTGAATGAAGATAACAGAGGAAAATTGATCTAAATGTGTGAGACTATTGTTGTCCATGATACTTTGTTATTGTTGTTTGTTTCAATAATAAATGAATCTTGCTATGAGTGTATGTAGCTTTGAAATGTTTGCATAGAATTTAATTCGCTTTTCTTCGTGAGCGGTGCAAGGTGTGCACACAGTTCGCAAAGAGTGCGTTGACATGGTATGTTTCAACTCGTAAAGCTCAGAAGAAATAGCGTAAGATTTTCTTTGCAGGAAGCGAAAAGTGACTGCCGCAGGGTGAGCACAGTCGTCGCAAGAACTCAAATCTTCTGTAAAGATCTGTTGCAGAGAGTGCACAGACATGGAATTCGACGAAGAGTCGAAGTGACTCCATAAAGAAGTCAAATAACGAGAGCAGAGGAACGCCAGGAAGACGAGAAATGATTCTTTTCAAGAATCTTTGGACCTGAGTTTGACGAATTTCCCAGAAAAGCAAGAAGTGCTTTGGAGATCAAATCTTTGAGAAGATCAAGCTTAGGAGGAGTAACACTTTCCAAGAAGTGCGAACGAGATCCAAGAAACGGACTCGCAGGAGGGACAAAGGTCGAAACCTTTGAATCTTTTTGAAAAATCTTCTAAGTCTGAATAAAGCTTGAGCTCAGAGGGAAAGATTTGGACCGTCCGATCAGCATCCAGACAACGAGGAGCAAGCGCAGAGGAAGAAAGATCTCAGTCGTTCGGTCTGAGCGTAAACGGATTGTGGCCATCCGACCAAGGTAAAGTGCACTAACTTTAAAGCTTTGAAAGCACACGGGAGGAACAAAGTCACGAAACGCCGAAAAGATCCGAACCGTCCATCGTCAAGGAGGACGCATGGCGTGAGCTCAGCATTTCGCTAACTCGTGACTTGAAGAAGTCAAAGGTCGAGCTACAAGAACTCACAAAGTGCGAAATCGCGAAACGATCACAGTCGTTGATCAAAGGAGGGAGTTGAACCGTAGATCTGACCTTGTTGTGATTTCGCGACTCGAGAAATCAGAGGCAAGAATTGCAAGAACTCGCGATACGCGAAATCGCGATATGATCTGAGCCGTCGGATCGAGGAGAGATCTGGACCGTTAATTGTCCAGAGGGAGACGAGACGCGAAGTCACGAAACGCAAAATCGCAACGTGCTTGAAAGATTGGCCCACGGTCACAGCGAAGGGTCATATTAGTGAAGGAGAACCGAGGTACTAGCACACGCTAGGCTACTTTCGAGATTTCGGGAGTCGGGAGAGTCCGAGTGACTCACATGTAGAAGTCGCGAACTGCGAAATCGCGACGCACCTTTCGAATAGGCGACTGGTCATAGCCTTGGTCACATTAAACGGAGGGCTTAACCAGGAGAGCTAGCGCCTAAGTACGCTAAGGTTTCCAAAGGCGTTAAGGAGAAGGCCGCGGGTTCCATATAACCTGCACTCTAAGGGAAAGAGGGTCTGATAAGTGAATTTGAGGTTCTTGAGAGGCCGAAGAGTCAGTCAGACTCAGGTTCTTGATCGATTCTAGAGCGGGAGGTCGCGCATCCCTTAGGATAGGAGGGGGGGTCTGCATCAAGCGGTATCAGAGTTGATTTTCGTCTGTAGATTTTAGGCAAAGGAGATAAGGGAGACAAAAGAGCTTGAAGTTGTACTCTATGTGTGAGGCACGATCAACACAATGCCACCAAGGAGATGAGGAGAACCACCTTTAGCCAATCGTGTTGTAGAAAGAGAGATGTGAGAACTTCGTGCAAGGCTGGAAGCGATGGAAGCAGCGCAGAGAAGAGCACCTGATGCTGGAGACGTCAGCGATGCAGATAGCAAAGATGTAGAAGCCAAAGAAGCCGTAGGAGAACACGTTGTCGAAGATCGCTTGCTAAGAGCAGTAGTTAGATTGGGAGCTAGAGCCAAGATAGAGGTCCCAATGTATGAAGGCAATTTGGATGTCGAGGAACTGTTGGATTGGATAAGGTCCATGGACAAATATTTTGATTATGAAGATGTCGATGGGGAGAAAAGGGTGAGACATGTTGTCACTAGGCTTAAAGGACACGCAGCACTGTTGTGGGATGAACTGCAGGCTGAAAGGCAAAGTAGAGGCAAACAGAAGATAAAGAATTGGGACAGAATGGTGGTCAAGCTGAAGGCTAAATTCATGCCCAAAGATTATCATATCAATCTGTTCAGGAAGCTGCAGAACATGAGACAGAAGGGTATGACAGTCAAAGAATACACAGAAGAGTTCTACAAGCTGAACATCAGAGCTGGACAAAGAGAGAGGGATGCAAAAAAAGTTGCCAGGTATATAAATGGCCTGAGGTATGAAATCCAGGATGAGATCAACATGATGTCAGTAAGGACAGTGGAGGATGCTTATCAGTTCGCGCTAAAGGCAGAAGAGAAGTTGGCCAGAAAACAAAGCCAGCGAGGTAGAGGTAAAATCTCAGCCCCGAACAAAGGCAAGGGAGTTGCCCATGACAAAGCGCATAATTCCAAAGACGAGGCTGAAACTCCACACAGTCACTCGAAAAGAGGCAGAAGTTCCCAAGGAAGACAGGGTGGTGGAAGAAACTCTTCTAGAGGAAGAGGCATAGGAGGAATAAGATGTTATGTATGTGGAAAGACAGGGCACATGTCTTGGGAATGCCCCGAGAAGAAGAAAGAGCGAGAAGAAGCTCATATTTCGAAAGCACAAATAGGGAATGTTGAAGCAGAGGGAGCCGAAGATGGAACATCCCTGATGATGAGAAAGCTTCTCTTAAAACCAGAGGCAGAAGTTAAAAAGCCAGTACAAAGGAACAGTCTATTCAAGACAGCTTGCAAAACTAAAGACAGAGTATGCAAGGTGGTAATTGACAGTGGGAGCACTGATAACTTAGTATCCACGGAGATGGTGGAGAAATTGGAGCTGGAGACAACTGCACACCCAGAGCCATATAAAGTCTCATGGTTGCAGAAAGGACACCAGGTAATGGTTACTAAACAATGTTTGGTTGAATTTAAAATAGGGGGATATAGAGATGAAATTCTGTGTGATGTAATTCCCATGGATGTATGCCATATTTTGTTGGGAAGACCATGCAAGTTTGACAGGAATATCATTCATGATGGGAGGAAGAATAGATACACCTAGGAGAAGAATGGTAGGACAAACATGTTGCTGCCAATAGAGGAGAAGAAAGTGAAAGGGGAAGCTAGCACAAGCATATACTTCTCATGAGTGGGAAGGAACTCCTGAAAGAAGTTAAGAAAGAACGGGAGATGCAATTTGTTGTCGTGAGGAAACCCAGAGTTATCCTTACTAGTACTTCGATGGATGATTTGCCGGAAGGAGTTCAAGAATTGTTGGATAATTTTTGCGACATAGTGGTGGATGAGCTGCCTAACTCATTACCACCCATCAAAAGTATCAGCCATTATATTGATTTGATACCAGGAGCAAGTCTGCCAAACAAAGCGACATACAGACTAACACCTCGAGAGAATGAGGAGTTAAAGAACCAAGTCCAGGAATTGTTAGAAAAGGGTTTAGTCAAAGAGAACTTGAGCCCATGCGCAGTACCAACTGTGTTGAGTCCAAAGAAAGATGGAGGATGGAGAATGTGTACATACTCGAGAGCCATCAACAAAATCACTATCAAGTATAGATTCCCTTTGCCAAGAATAGATGATTTGATGGATTGCTTAAGTGGGGCAAATTTCTTTTCTAAGATAGATTTGAAAAGTGGATGTCACCAGATCAGAATGAGAGAAGGTGATGAGTGGAAGACAACCTTTAAGACAAATGAAGGTTTGTATGAGTGGCTTGTTATGCCATTTGGCTTAACCAACGCCCCGAGTACTTTTATGAGGTTGATGAATGAAATACTAAAAGATTTCATTGGCAAGTTCGTGGTTGTGTATCTAGACGATACATTGATCTTTAGCAAGACTAAACAGGAGCATTTGAGGCACCTGACACTAGTGATGAGGAGACTACAACAGGAGAAGTTGTTGATAAACCTGAAGAAGTCCTCTTTTATGAAGACATAACTCATTTACTTGGGTTTTGTGATCTCTTCAAATGAACTGAAAATGGACCCGGAAAAGGTGAAAGCAATCAAAGAATGGCCATCACCAAGGAACATGTTTGAGGTAAGGAGCTTTCATGGATTAGTGAGTTTCTACAGGAAGTTCATCAGAGATTTCAGTGGAATTTGTGCACCAATGATGGATACAGTGAAAAAAAGGCACAAGTCTTTTAAATGGACAGAGGAGGCTGAGCAGAGCTTCAATACATTGAAGGAGAAAGTAACGGAGCGACCAATTCTGGTCTTGCCAAATTTTGAGAAGACGTTTCAGGTGAGATGTGATGCAAGTGGAGTTGCGATTGGAGGAGTTTTGAGCCAAGACAATAAACCTGTTACTTACTTCAGCGAGAAGCTGAATGAGACTAAGAGAAAATACTCCACCTATGACAAAGAGTTTTATGCCATAATCCAACCCCTGAAGAAATGGAGACACTACCTTGTCCCACAAGAATTTGTCTTGTATAGCGATAACCAAGCTTTACAATTCATAACCAGACAGGAAAAATCAGAGGCATGCGAAGTGGATTGAGTATATGCAGAATTTTACTTTTGTCATAAAACATAGTGTTGGGAATGCTAACAAAGTTGTTGATGCATTGAGCAGGAAATGTTTGACTCTGCAGAAATTTCAGGTAAGGACCTTAGGGTTTGAACACCTTGAGGAAATGTACAGCAATGATCCAGATTTCAAGGAAGCATACGAAGCATGCACGAATTCTGTGATGAGAGATAGGAGCCAGTGGACAGAGTATATAATTCAAGAGGGATTGTTGTTCAAGGGCAATCAATTGTGAATACCAAAATGCTCAATGAGGGATAACCTTTTGAAGGAAAAACATAGTGGAGGATTGGCTGAACATTTCAGCCATGATAAGACATTTGCGCAGTTGAGCAGTTCATACTATTGGCTAGGTATGAGAACAAATGTAATAAAATTCGTGAACAGATGTAGAATCTGCCAACATGCAAAAGGAAAAAGACAGAACACTGGATTGTATCAACCATTGCCCATACCAAAGAGGCCTTGGGATGCAATAAGCATGGATTTTGTGTTGGGACTACCAAGAACGCAAAAAGGATGCGATTCCATATTTGTGGTGGTGGATAGATTTTCAAAGATGGCACACTTTATCCCATGTCAAAAGACCAATGATGCAACGCATGTTGCAAATTTGTTTTTCAAGGAAGTTGTAAGACTTCACGACCTACCCAGAAGCATTGTCTCGAACAGAGACACAAAATTTGTTGGTCATTTTTGGAGAACACTGTGGAGGAAGTTGGGGACAGATTTGTCCTTCAGCTCAACTTATCACCCTTAGACAAATGGACAGACTGAGGTGGTAAACAGAAGTTTGAGGAACTTGTTGAAGAGTCTGGTCACCGAGCACCATAATCAGTGGGATCGGATTCTGCCACAAGCAGAATTTGCATACAACGACTCACCAAACAGGAGCACTGGGAAGAGCTCGTTCCAAATATTGTATGGAATGCAACCCAGGGGAGTGTCAGAGTTGAGAGACTTGGAACAGAGTGAGATCAGAAGCGTTGGAGCAGAAGATTTTGCTGCAGAAATGCAGAAGCTCCATAGCCAGATGAGGGAGCAATTGCAGAGTTCTAGCCAAGAGTACAAGCGCAGAGCTGATCAACATCGCAGAGAACTTCAATTTGAAGTTGGAGATCAAGTTTTGTCACATCTCAGGAAGGGAAGG
>ML800628.1:115306-172573 GCA_009831015.1 Picea engelmannii
TGAAATAATTTATTTTGTATTCACTTTGAATTATAATACACTCATCACTTCACTTTGTTATTTACCTTTTAAAATCTCTTAAACCACTTTGATTACTTTGACCTTTTGGGGCTTCTAGATGACATATGAGGGTCCTCCAACTTTGCAAGGCCATAACTCTCAAAACATGAGGAGTTATGTGACGTTCTACATACCACCAGAAATGCGATGACATGTACTAGCCATATATAATAGTATTATCTGAAAATATATCATAACTCATATTATTACCCATCAAACAAACTTGGGTCCATTACCCAAACCTGGGGTCTCCAACTTCTCATGGCCATAACTGTCTAACCGTGAGGAATTATGTGACGTTCCACATACCACTAGAAATGACATGACAAACACTATCCATCTAGGATATTTTCCCTGACAAATTCACTTTCCTTCATCTCATTATTCCACAATTAAGCATGGGTTCTCTTACTCCACAAAGCGTCTTCCCATGAGGGTTTTCACCATAAGGGGACCACTTTGGAGTTCATCCATATTTACTTCTTATCAATCATGACAAAACAGTAATGAGTCATATTTACATCAAACAATATTGGGTACATTACCCAAACCTTTGTGCTACGGGGCTTTCTTCAAGGGTTGGCATCAATGACAACCAACCTTAATCAACAGTACTAGCCTCATCTCATCGTCTTGCTTTACGTCACAACAATCAAGCTGGAAGCAAGATACTAGACTGGATTTACGTCACAACTATCAAGCTGGAAGCACAATACTAGCCTCATCTCATCGTCTTGATTTATGTCACATCAATCAAGCTGTAAGCAAGATAGTAGACTGGCTTTACGTCACAACTATCAAGCTGGAAGCAAAGTACTAGCCTCATGTCATCGTCTTGCTTTACGTCACAACAATCAAGCTAGAAGCAAGATACTAAACTGGCTTTACGTCACATCTATCAAGATGGAAGCACAGTACTAGTCTCATCCCATCGTCTTGCTTTACCTCACAGCAATCAAGCTGAAAGCAAGATACTAGACTGGATTTATGTCATAGCTATCAAGCTGGACGCACAGTACTAGTCACATCTCATCACAACAACTAGACTTGCTTTACATCACAGCAGTTAAGCTAGAAGAACAGTACTAGTCACATCTCAACACTACTCCCCCTTTTGAGGAAGGTCCTTTCATACTATACCAAGCTTATCTCGAAAGTGACCAAACTTTACATGAGATAGAGGCTTGGTCAACACATCGACAACCTGTTCATTCGTTCTAACGTACTGGAGCTTTATGGCTCCTCTCTGCACCATGTCATGGATGTAATGATATCGGATCTCTATGTGCTTCGACCTGTCATGGAATACAGGATTCTCTATCATCTTTATGCAACTTTGGTTGTCACATAGGATCATGGTTGCTTCCATCTCTAGGTCAAATAGACCGGTCAACAACTTACGAAACCATATAGCTTCGCAACTAGCAGAACATGCAACAATGTATTATGTTTCCGCTGTGCCGAGAGCAATGCTGGATTGCTTCCTACTCTGCCATGAGATCATGGCTGATCCCAAACTGAAATAACATCCTGAAGTTCTCTTCCTATCAGAGACACTTCTAGCCCAATCTAAATCGGTGTACCCACTCAATGTGAAATCGTGATCTCCATCATAACTGAGACCACAACCTAATGTAACCTTAAGGTACCTCATCACATGTTTTGCAGCAACTAGGTGAACATGTATGGGTTTTACCAGAAACTGACTCAACGTGTTCACGGCAAAACAAATATCTGGTCCGGTGTTCGTCAGGTACATCAACAATCCAATAATCTGTCTATACAACGTGGCATCAATCAATTCTAAGGAAGTGTTGACCAACAACTTTAGCTTCGTTTCCATGGGTGTATTCATGGATTTGCACTCTAACATGTCGAATCTCTTCAGGATTTCGATTGCATACTTCCCTTGGTTGAGAAAGATCCTCTCTGGACTCTGCCATACCTCAAGACCTAAGAAATAATGCATTAGGCCAAGGTCTTTCATCTCAAATTTCGAGGCGAGCCTCTTCTTACATTCGGTGATGAGATTTTCTTCTCCAGTTAAGAATAAGTCATCCACATACAACAATAATATCACTGGCTCATTGTTCGTAACCTTGAAGTAAAGGTTAGAATCTGCTTTACTCTTGGTAAAGCCCAAGCTCGTCAGAAAGTTGTCTATCCGGCCATACCAAGCTCTAGGAGCTTGCTTCAATCCGTACAAGGCTTTCTTCAACTTACAGACACGAGACTTCATGTCTTCAACTTCAAATCCTCGAGGTTACTCTATATACACTTCTTCTTCGATGACACCATTTAGAAAGGTTGTCTTTATGTCCATCTGGTGTAATTTCCACTTCATGTTAGCTATAAGGGCTGTGATGGTTCTGATCAAAGTGTATATGGCTACAGGAGCGAATGTCTCTTCATAGTCAATGCCTTCCTTTTGAGAAAAGCCACGGGCGACAAATCTTGCCTTATATTTCTCAATACTTCCATCAACAACATGTTTTATTTTGAAGAGCCATTTGGAAGATACCACATCCTTACTCTTTGGTCTGGGGACTATTTCCCATACATCATTCTTTATTATGGATTGGTATCCCTCTGACATGGCATCTGCACATTCTTTCTTCTAAATGGCTTCTTCAAAGCAGGTAGGCTCCTTCTCTAGAAGATCACACATCAAAGTCATATAACTAGAGAATGGATTAGGTCTCTTCACTTGTCTCGTTGTTCCTTCGAGAACACCATACTTCTCTCCATCTTGAATAAGCTCTCTTGCCCAAGCAGACTTTCTTTTATGGGAGATCGTCATCTGAGGAGGTTCTTGAAATTTTACTATGTCATGATCTTCTAGAATTTCCTCATTGGGGGAAGTTACGACTTCCCTCACTGGTTCTGCAGCTCTGGGAACCTCCCTCATTGATTCTGCAATTTTGGGGATTATGGGTTCCTCTTCATATACTTCTTCAATCTGGCATCTTCTCAATATCTTGAGCGTTGCATATTCATCGAAAGTCACATCCATGTTGATCTCAATGTGATGGTGACCTAGTATATAAATCCTGAAGGCCTTGGAGACCTCACAATATCCCACAAATATTCCCTTCTTTCATGATGGTTCCATCTTGTTTCTCTTCTCTTTCGAAATATGTATAAATACTGGGCAGCCAAATATTTTGAGATGGCTTACCTCTGGTTTCTTTCCGATGAACATCTCTTTCGTGGTCTTGAACCCAAGTGCACTATGGGACAATCGCTTTTGCACATATACGATTGTCATTATTGCTTCTTCCCATAAGCACATAGGATGATCTGGATCATGGTCTTCATTGCTTCCATTATCGTTTTGTTCTTTCTTTCAGCTACACCATTTTGTTGAGGATTATAGGGAGTGGTGAGTTCCCTCCTGATCCCAACATCTTTGCAGAAGTTCACAAACATTTTTGAGGTGTATTCTCCTCCATTATCTGACCTGAGTATCTTGATCTTTCTTTCAGAAAGATTCTCTATCAAGGCTTTAAATTCCTTGAATTTGCCACTAATGGAGGACGATGTCATTGGGCCACACACATATGAATGAATGAGTTCTAGGACTCCTTGTGCTTTGCTGTTTCTCTTCGGAAAAGGGTTCTTGATGTTCCTCCCTTGTGCACATCCATTGCACATGCCTTCATGGTCAACCTTGAGTTCTAGTAGACATGTGACAACTTTGCATACGTAATGTAGCGCCTTGTAGTTGATGTGAGCTAATCTTCTATGCCAAAGTTCACATGGATTCTCAATGGCATGGGTCATGGCAACTTCTGAGTGACCCTTTAGCTTATACAAGCCATTTTCTTCTTTTCCAATGATGTTTGCTTCATTTATGGTTTCTCCCTTAGCCCGTTGCCTTCTGCAACCTTCATTATAGCTTCCTCAGGGTTATTACCTGTGACCTGGGACAAGGTCAACAAAACAACAAGCAAGAATAATATCCTTTTGATAATATAAAGCAATAGCACGAACAATCATCACATTAGCTCCTTTAGAGATATCACTTGTAACTTGTCTGAAGCAAAGATTAAAGGTAAGGAATACAATACGAAATGAGGTCAACATTCTCATAGTGTTGTGATCAAACATTCCTCCAGGGCAACCTGGAACTAACACAAGATATTTCTCCTGGAACATGGAGTCTTGTTCTTGAGTGTGCTGCTACTTTCCTTCCAAGTCTCCTTTACTCAAGATGACAAGTGTTTTCTTCAACCTATCTTTTGTACTAGGACAATATGCTCTCTTGACAGAAGGTTAGGTTAGAGAATAAACTCTACGATCTCTACTTTAATCCATCTAATAATTTGATCATAACAAATAGATGCATATCAGAATAATCAAACATGAGTTGCATTATTCTTCTGAACGTGTTGGATCTTAAGATCCTTCTGGATCTATGGCAAGAGATCCCTTCTCCTACAAATACTCTTTAAAGTTTAACCATTTAAACATATGTGAGTACATACCTCTGATAACATTTGCAGGTAGTGGCACCATCTGGCAGCAGTGGTAATCATTACCAACTCTTGAAAATTTCAAGGGTGACTGCAACTAGTACTACGACTGATACTTCAAATGGTAATGCAACTGCAAGTGATACTGCAACTGGTTTTGAGACTGCAACTGCAACTTAGGGTTTTATGAGAAAACCCTAATTTTTCAAACTTCAAATTTTGAAATTCAGATCTAGGGGATAGATGCGTTGGGCTGGGACGAGTAAGTTGGTGCAGTCACACTTCTGAAAATCCAACTTTTACCCCCTCAAACTTGATCTGCGGATTTCTGGACTGGTGTTTCTGGTTTTCTAGTACTTCTGATACTCTGGTACTTCTGGTACTTTGGTTTTATGGTTTTCTGGTACTTTGTGAAAACGAGGGTTTCACTTTCCGGGAGATCTAGCCACTGAAAAGTTGCGCTGAGGATGCCAAAGTGATCCTTGAGGAAGGGTGCACTTTTCTAGATGGTTTTGGGGCTGAAATACTTCTTCAATAAAAATCCCTAATTTGCATTTATGGCAACAGTGACATTTTTCACTTTCTCTTGTGAACGATGCTCTCTTCAACTTAGCTCTGATTCCATATTAAGGTTTAAGCTATTATTAGAGTACTTTGCATTTCAATAGATAACAATAGCATAAGATAGGATCACTAAGAAATACACAATCACAAGAGACACATCATTTATTCTAGGAAACCCTCATGGGCAGAAAACCCAACAAAACTTCCTTATTACAGATAGCCAATACAATGCCAAGAGATAACTCAAACAAGTACAAAAAGTCCTCTCCCAAAGATTCACCTCTCTCTCTCTCTCTTCTCCAATTGCAGCTCTGAAACTTGTCTCTCAAATGAATAAGTAAGTGTGTGTCTAAGTGAGGCGCTAGCCTCCTTATTTATACAAGTCTAGCACATGTGGAAGTTTCTTTTCACTGGCAGGGCCAACTTCTCAATCTGGGTGGTTATAACCACCTTTAATATATTCTGGGGTCGACTTCTTATTCTGCCTATTACAATTATATTTTGACCAATCCGCAAAAGGGGATTTGGACCTTTACAATAGCCAACATGATCAATCCGCAGTGGGGATTGATCTAATGAATAATTCCACAATAATAATTACAATACACTTTGCAGTTACATTATTTCAACACAGGTGGTTCCTTTGCTGGAGAAATTGTTTCAGGGTTGGAATTTTATGGGACTGGATTCAAGGTGGCATTCGGGGGGTTTAGCCATCGGATGGCACTCTAAATCTATACAAGTAATCAACTCTTGGGGATTTGAATCTGGCCTAAGAATAAAAGTGTTTGTGGAATATTTGGGTAGATTCTTTTAAGTTCTCAATGTATATGGGCCCTCCCAAGACTATGTTCCTTTTTGGGTCAGTCTACTGAATAAATCCTTCCTAAAAGTTAAGGACCTCATCATAGGAGGTGACCTAAATTTCTCCCTAGGATCAACTAAATCTTAGGGTCAAAGAGCTCATCCCAATGCTCTCACGGAATACTTCAAACATAAATTAGGGGAGGTAAGGCTACTGGACATTGCCCCTATCATACTAAGACCCACTTGGAGAAATAAGCGTGTTTGGAGAGGACTTCATCGCCAAGAGGATTGTAATGTTCCTAACTTGGCTAGTCTAGGAAATGCTGCTAATGTGTGTGTAGGATCAATGGTTTACAACATATAAATGATCATCCAAATAATAAACGCGACAAAGGACTGCAAAGTTTGTATTATGATATCTCTGTGGATTACAAAATGGTTGCAAGCGACTGAATAAACTGACAACACTCGACTAGATCAACAAACAAAGGATCTTAGCCGGAATACAAATAAGCAACTAAAAGATAATACCCAGAATATGGGAGCATTGAGGAATCAATGGATGCACTGGGACTATGGCAGCTCTGATGGTAACTGCTGGAACTCAAGAAAGTTCGCCCTGGGAGCTATACTTCTCAGAATGGCCTGGAAACTGTCCCAAATGATGCGCCTTGCTCTAGTCATCAGTAATGGTATCTGTCGGACCCCTCTGTTGATGAGTCTGGACCCCAGATGGATACCCATGGGGGAATGCACCCCTCTTCTTCTGGCGAAATGCATCCTAGTGATTCCACCGTCGGAATCGGACGAGATATGTCTCAAAACGATCTTCTTAATCTACTGGGAAACGGGTCGGAAGGGTTTCCCTGAATATGGTCTGATGCTCGCTCTGGAACCCCAAATGTGCCCGCTAAAAGTGTCGCACGTCCAAGACTGGAAAATGCATCCCAATTGATTCCTCCATCGGAATCTGATGAGGAACCGGGCAAAATATGCGCCTTGCCCTCCTCTCAAATGGGTCAGAGGGAAATCTCGAAATTCTCCTTGGATGGGATAAGTCGACTAAAAACCCTCTCAAAAGATGCACCCACACTCTGGATGAATGTGCCCTTGCTGCTGAACACTGTGCAACTGCTGCTGAAGAATGATGGAAGACATGAATGATCTTCCCGGTGATTAGGGTGTGTCTCTCAACACCGAAATCAACCAACTGGTGTCTTCCTCCTAGAATCCACTAAACTATCTCTCCTGAGATGCGCCTCTTCTCCTCAATGACAAGTCATAATCTGCATGATAATGAATTAGGTCGCTGACCCTTCCTTTATAGCTTTCCAAAACCCTAAATCATGTTGAAAACCTAATTCACTGTTGACTTCCAAAACCCTAAATCACTGTTGAAACCCTAATTCATTGTTGACTTCTATTTTTAGCTCATAATGACTTAAAAGCTCTTTTAATCCTTTTTAGCTCAATGTCACTTTTCGAATATAACACCTGTGACTCGAGTGACCTCTAATAAGCCTGTTTACCCCTCTTTGGCCCTGGTTATAGTCTAACGGGGTGGTTTAGACCATTAAGCCTCCTCTCTAGAGCTCCTATTTGGAAAAGGACATTACAGTCCTCCCTTCTCGAAATTGCTTGTCCTCAAGCAATACCAGTCCAGGGTGCTGCAACACCTACTCGCTCTCCCAAGTAGCGTCCTCTACTGGAAGCCCTCTCCATCTGATCAAACACTCTCTGAAGACCTTGCTCCTCATTTTCCATTCCCAGAACTCCAAAACCTCCTCCGAAACTAACTCCAATTGTCCCTCCTCGTCCAACGGGGGAAGCTCCTTTGATGTCCTAATGAATTGTCCCACTGCCTTTTTTAGGCAAGACACGTGGAACACGTTATGAATCTTACTCCCCAATGGAAGCTCTAGCTCATAAGCAACCTCGCCTACTCGGCGCATGATCCTATAAGGACCATAAAATATGGGCTTGAGATTCTTGGCCCCACTCTTCTTCAGACATGACTGTCTGTAGGGTTGGAGTCTCAAGAAAACCAAATCTCCAACCTCAAAGTTGCGCTCTATCCTGTGCCTGTCCGCAGTTATCTTCTGTCAATTTTGCGTTGTCTACAGGTTCTCTTTCAACAACTTGAGAATCTCCCGACTCTCTATGATCCAATCCTTGGCTTTGGGAGCTCTGCTCTCCCTGAAGACCAAATCTACCAAAGTGGGAGCATCATATCTATACAATGCTCGGAAGGGTGTCATACCAATGGACATGTGGAAGGTGGTGTTGTAGCAATGTTCTCCTAAATGTAACCACTTTACCCGCGTTCTTTATTGTCCTCCTACATAGTTCCTCAAATACCCTTCAACCCACTTGTTGAAAATCTTAGTCTGCCCATATGTCTGAGGGTGATAGCTGGTGCTAGGTGTCAACTCTGTCCCCACCAACCAAAACAACTCTTTCCAAAATGTCCCTATGAACCGACTGTCCCTGTCACTGACGATGTTCTTCGGCAACCCATGAAGTCTGAAGACTTCCCTAAAGAAAAGCTCGTCTACCTGAACTGCGTTGTACTATGTTGGTATGGCATAGAAGTGAGCAAACTTGGTCAATCTGTCAACCACTACATAGATACAATCCTTACCCTGGACCTTGGGTAGACCTATGATGAAGTCCATAGATATACTCTCCCATTTCTTCTCTGGAATGGGGAGTGGCTGAAGTAGCCCTACAAGAAGAGGATGCTCTGACTTGTTCTGCTGGCAAGTCACACACTCACTAACATGTCTAATAACATCTTGTTTGAGGCCCTTCCATGAGAACCTCTCTCTAATCTGTCTATAAGTTTTGAAAAACCCCTGATGGCCTGCTAGAGGTGAATCATGAACTACGATGAGGATGTTCTTCTTGAGCCCTGAATCTGGCACCAAGTAGACTCTATCCTTGTAAAATATGACATCGTCAATGACCCTATATCGGTCATCCTGTATCTTCCCATCCATCAACTCACAAGCGGACTTGTTCTTGGAATATTCCACTAACAAGTGGGATTTCCAATCGGCTGAAATCTCCATCAAAGAACATGTCGCAGGTCTCCTCCATAGTGCATCGACCACAATGTTCTTCTTCCCCTTTACATACTCTATTTCAAAGTTGAATGCATGTACCTTCGTCACCCATTTCTGTTGGCGCTCACTGAGGTCCTTCTTCTCAAGGAAACACTTCAAACTGTTGTGATCGGTCTTGACCATGAATTTGTTGTCGACCAAATATTGTCTGAACTTGGTCAAGGCATGCATGATTGCCAACAATTCCTTGTCATAAATGGAGTACAACTTCTCAGGGTGACTAAGCTTCCGGCTATCGAATACAATGGGGTGTCCTCCTTGTATCAAAACTGCACCGATCCCTTTGCCGGATGCATCACACTCTAGTACAAATGGCAAGGTGAAGTCTGGTAGTGCCAACACTAGACAAGTGCCCATGAATTCCTTCATGTGATCAAAGGCTTCCTATGATTTCTTGGTCCATATGAAGGCCCCATGCTTGGTAAGATCTATCAGCAGTGCCCCAAGCTGAGAAAAACCCCGGACGAACCGTCTATAATAGTTGCACAGCCCGAAGAAGCTCCTCAATTCTGTCACGTTCTTGGGCGTCGGCCAATCCAGAATGGCCCTCATCTTCTCTTGGTGCACCTGTACCCCCTGTGCACTGATGATGTGGCCTAAGTAAAGAAACTCTGTCATATCGAATTCGCACTTGGACTCTTTGGCATATAATGATTGTGCCTCCATGATGCTCAATACCTCATCCAGGTGCCTCATATGCTCTTGCCATGACCAGCCATAGATCAAGATGTCGTCGAAGAAAACCAAGACTAATTTCCTTAACTGATCCCTGAATATATGGTTCATGCAAGACTGGAATGTAGCGGGTGCATTTGTTAGCCCAAATAGCATAACCACGAACTCAAAGTGTCCAAAATGACATCGAAATGTCATCTTCTCTATGTCCTGCTCTCAGATGTTGATTTGATGATATCTAGAGCATAGATCAATTTTTGAGAAGAAAACTGCCCCATGCAATTCATCCATCAACTCGTTAATGCGTGGGATAGGGTATCGGTTCTTAATGGTTTTCTTGTTCAAGCCTCAGTAATCAATACACATTCTCATGGTGCCATCCTTCTTCAGAACTAAGACAACTAAAGAAGCAAATGGGTTGCTGCTAGGTCTGATGTGTCCCATCGCCAACAATTCCTTGATTGCATTCTCTATCTCATCCTTGAACCTCCTAGAATGATGATAGGAGGGGTGATCATAGGTTTGGCCCCCTCCTCCAACTCAATGGTGTGCTCAAACCCCCTGTCAGGTGGTCTCCCTGGTGGAATTGCCTCAAAGCCCTGCTGATGTCGTCCCAATAAATTCTTGATCTCTGTATGGTACTGTTGTCGACCTTTTGAATCCTTTTGAGTAATGATCAAGAATTCTGTGGCATATGCTACCTCCCCATGTCTGAATATCCTCTCCATCCTCTTGGCTGAAACTGTCCCGGGTGCTCCCGTCGACATACCTCTTAGAACAACCTTCTTCCCATCCTGATCTTTGAATCCCATTTCCAAGGTTTGGTAGTTGGTAGTGATTTTTCCCAAGGTAATCATCCACTGAACTCCTAACACCACATCTATGTCTGATAGGTCAACCACATAAAATGTGTCTCTCACTGTGTAGTTGCCTAACTTCATCTCTAAGTTTGGAACTCTGCCTAGACACTCCACTGTGTGGCCATCTGCTACCGCAACATCAAACCCCTCAAACTCCTCTGTCTAAAGTGCCCGTCTCAATACTAGTGAAGCGTCGAAGAAGTTGTGGGTGGCCCCACCATCTATCAGGGTGATTTCCCATTGCCCTTGAATAATCCCTCTGATATGGAGGGTATCATACCTGGGAATGCCAGAAAGGGTCGCTATGACTCCTCCCTTTGCTGGTTTCCTCCTGTTAGCCTGTTATGGGGGTTGTGGGACTACTGGAGGATGGGCTCCTGCCGGTGTCGGTGGTCTACGGGGAGGTTGCTCCTCTATTAGTGTTGACTCCTCCTTTGAACTAGTGGATCCACTGTCCTGCTCCTCCTCCTCACTGTCCACGTTGTCTGCTGCTACCTCAATATAATGAATCTTTCCCTTTCCCATGCACCTGTGGCCTGGGACCCAAGGATATCTACAGCTGAAGAAAGGCTTCTTCCTCATAAGCTCTCTCCTAGTCTCATCATCCAACTTCTCCTTGCCCTTCCATTCTCTCTAGAATAGCTTCCTGTCTTGATCCCTCTGGGGCACAAATGGTTTGGAGAAAGTTCTAGTCTTTGGCACTGAGTCTACCAGATCTCGAGTGTGAAGGATGGCATCTTACAAAGTGGGAGGCCCTTATGCCTTCGCCCATCCTCTCAAAGACTATGTGAGTCCTTCTGTGAATAGCATGATCAGCCTGGGCTTTGATATATCTGTCACTGCCACGGCTACTCGATGAAACTCTTTGATGAATTCCTCTGTTGTGCCAGTTTGTCTCAACTCGACTAGATCCTTGAAGTGTATCTCGGGATCCTTCCTGTCAAACCTGTCCATGAGCCTATCTGTAAACTCCCTATAGAAGGTGATGCGACTGTGACCCAATGTCACCAGTCCATGATACCACCACTCGTGTGCCTCACCCTCAAAGTGTAAGGTCGTGAAACTGATGGCCTCTGTCTCGATCATCTGGTTGAGCTTGTAATACGTGTCTAGCTTATGTACCCAAGCTCTGGCGGTGTATTTGGATGATCCGTCGAAAGAAGGGATGGTGATTTTCCCAACTTTTTGGATGAAATCGAGGTTATGCCCCAGCTGTTGTTGTGGTCCTTCCCTCTATGGCTCTCTGGGGAGGTTCTCGAGTCTGAGTCCACAGTACTCGACTATGGTCATGTCCTGATGGAAGTCATGACCCAATGTTGCATACTCCTTCCTATACTCTGCAATGTCGTCTGCATGAGTGGGTGGCCTCTCTGTTATCGGTGGTAGTGCTGCTACTGGGGGTGCCCTCTGGAAAATAGAAAACAAGGGTCTGGGAATCCTACTCGCAGAGGTGTATGTTCGAGAGTGTGACTGGGGTCTACTGCCTGCTTCTGAGTTCCCCTGTGCTACATGTAGAACTTGTGTGTCTGGGGTGCCCACTCTAACCAATCTATCAACCACCTATGCCAAGGACTGAGACATGGTCCGTTGACTAGCTAACATATCGTTGATAACCTACATGAAAGCTAACTCTGGATCTACAGGGGCCTTGCCACTGCCCTCTGGTCGCTCATATCTATCTCTTAGCATCCTCTCTACCTCGCGTTCAGCCTCACACTCTGCTCTTATCTCTACTTCTTTGTGTGCCTCTTCCTCTTCCTCTGATCTAGGAGGAAAAGGGGGGAAATCAGGCCTATGCCTTCTTTCCTTATGCCTGCTGTAAGTGACATATTCGTCACCTACGTGTTCACAACCCTTTGGGTCTTCTTCTGCACTCATTGTCTTTTGTCACAGGCTGGCAGGACTAAAGCTCTGATACCACTCAAATGTTTTTGACTTGGCTAGTCTAGGAAACGTTGTTAATGTGTGTGTAGGATCAATGGTTTACAACATATAAATGATCATACAAATAATAAACGCAACAAAGGACTACAAAGTTTGTATTATGATATCTCTGTGGATTACAAAATAGTCGCATGTGGCTGAATAAAATGACAACACTCGACTAGATCAACAGACAAAAAATCTTAGTCAGAATACAAATAAGCAACTAAAAGATAATACCCGGAATATGGGAGCACTGCGGAATCAATGGACGTGCTCGGAATATGGCAGCTCTGACGGTAACTGCTAGAAGTCTGGAAAGTTCAACGCTGGGAGCTATACTTCTCAGAATGGCCTGGAAACTGTCCCAAATGATGCGCCCTGCTCTAGTCCTCAGTACTGGTATCTGTCAGACCCCTTTGCTGATGATTATGGACCCCAGATGGATACCGTTGGGGGAATGCGCCCCTCTTGTTCTGGAAAAATGTGTCTTAGTGATTCCACCATCGAAATCGGACGAGATATGTCTCAAAACAACCACCTTGGTCTACTGGGAAATGGGTCGGAAGGGTTTCCCTGGATCTAGTCTAATGCTCGCTCTAGAACCCCAAATGTGCTCACCAAAAGTGTCGCACGTCCAAGTTTGGAAAATGCGTCCCAATTGATTCCTCTGTCAGAATCTGATGAGGAACTGGGAAAAAGATGCGCCATGCCCTCCTCTCAAATGGGTCAGAGGGAAATCTTAGAATTCTCCCTAGATGGGATAAGTCGACTAAAAACCCTCTCAGAAGCTACGCCCTTGCTGCTGAACACTATGTAACTGTTGCTGAAGAATGATGGAAGACCCGAATGATCTTCTCGATGACTAGGGTGTGTCTCTCAACACCGAAATCAACCAACTAGTGTCTTCCTCCTGGAATCCACTGAACTATCTCTCCTGAGATGTGCCTCTTCTCCTCAATGACAAGTCATAATCTACATGATAATAAATTAGGTCGCTGACCTTTCCTTTATAGCTTTCCAAAACCCTAAATCATGTTGAAACCCTAATTCATTGTTGACTTCCAAAACCCTAAATCACTGTTGAAACCCTAATTCACTATTGACTTCTTTTTTTAGCTCATAATGACTTAAAAGAACTTTTAACCCTTTTTAGCTCAATGTCACTTTCCGAATATAACACCTGTGACTGGAGTGACCTCTAGTAACCCTGTTTACCCCTCTTTGTCCCTTGCTATAGTCTAACGGGTTGGTTTAGACCATTAAGCCTCCTCTCTGGAGCTCCTATTTGGAAAGGGACATTACAAGGATTGACCACTTCCTTCTATTTGAACCTTTGGTGGAGTCTCCACTAATCTTTAGGCAATGGGTGGGGTCGGGAGGTGAATCAAACCATCACCCAATCTTCTTGGAGGTTGCAGGTAGACCAAAGAAACCAACTAGTCTGTTTAAATTCAATTCATCTTGGCTTTATGAAGAGGACTTCTTAAACCTTGTAAAGGAAATATGGGTCCCTATTGGGCACGAGGATGGGGTTGCGGTACAGTTTTCTCAAAACCTAAAAAGATTTAAAAAGGCCATTATGAAGTGGGCTAAAAGGAAGAAACAGATTGATGAGCAAGAGCTTATAAACATTGAAGCGGCTCTTCAGACGTACCATGAATCGAAGGGTGGAGGCTTCGCCACCCGGGAAACAAAAGAGGAATTGGTCGCTCTAGAGAAGGCTAAAAAGAAATAGCTAGAAGCGAAGGAAGCATAATGGCGTTTAAAGAGTAGGGCACTATGGCTAAAGAATGGAGATGGGAATACAAAATTCTTCCAAGCTTATACAAAAGGGAGGAAAATGTATAATACCATATGGAGCCGAAAGGATGATAATGGAAGAGAACACTCCTCCTTTGAGGAATTGGTCCAATTGGGCACAAGCCACTTCAAAAATTTATTCAAAGCTGATGAACGGATTTCTATTGATGCAATCGTGCAACTAGCAATTTTCTTTCCTCGTTTTGTAGAAGAAGCTAATAACATGGAACTTGTGGAAGAAGTCACTAAAGAGGAGCTAAAAGAGGTCTTCATATCTTTCAAAAGGATAAGAGCCCCGACCCAAATGGGTGGTCCATGGATTTCTTTATGGGACTTTTTGATTTCATTGGGAAAGACAATCTTAGGGTGGTAGAGGAGTCCCACTCAAATGACTTTATGCACCCCCCACTAAATGTTACTTTCATTGCTCTCATCCCTAAGAAGGATGACCCCCAATTGTTTCAGGATTTTCGGACCATCTTTCTATGTAATTGTATTTACAAGGTGGTGACGAAGATTATAATCAAAAGACTAAAATCTTTCCTTTCTAAAACAATCTCACAGAAACAATTCGGTTTTTTGGAAGGCCAACAGATTCATGAAGCTATTGGAGTGGCCCAAGAAACCTTACATAGCATGAAGACCAGAAAGACCAAAGGTGATGTGGTAAAGATTGATCTTTCCAAATCCTATGACAGAGTTAGTTTGTTATATAGTAGGATGCTTCTCACACATTTGGGCTTTGAGCTTCCTCTTATAAATTGGATTATGAGTTGTATATCGATTGTATCCTTTGCAGTCCTCATTAATGGAGCAACCTCCACATTTTTCTCAACAGAAAGGTGGTTGTGTTAGGGGTGCCTGCTTTCTGCACTCCTATTTCTGCAGGTTGCAAAGGGACTCAACAGGGAAATTGGGGATGCTAAATCCAGAGGTGAATTCCAATGTATTTCCATCTCCCAAAATCTAAGGATCACACACCTTCTTTTTGTGGATGATGTCATGATATTTTGCTTCAAAATGAGGGGAGATCTAGAAAACTTACCCCATCCTTGACCTCTTTGGTCGAGCAACTGGGATGCAGATAAATGGGAGAAAATCTACATTGTCCCCCAATCTCATGGAGGAAGAGGAAATTAACACTTACAAGGAGATTTCCCCATTTGAATTTATGTCTTTTGATGCAATATTAAAGTATTTGGGATTTCATCTTAGGCCCAACAACTACAAGAAGGAGGACGAGAGCTGGCTAGTAGCCAAACTTGAGAAAAGATTAAAATCTTGGAGTTGTCATTGGCTATCCAGAGAAGGGAGATTGGTACTAGTCAAGATTGTTTTAGAAGCCATTTTGGTATATTGGATTTCATTAGCCTGGCTATCGAAGGGTATGCTTGAGAATATAAGGCGTACTTGCTTCATATTCTTATGGGCATGATCAAAAGAACACTTTGTCCTTTTGTGGGTCAAATGGAATATCATGTTTATGCCCAAATTGTTGGGGGGTTGGGGATTGAAAAATATACACTTATTCTCAAAGGCACTTGCAAAAAAAGTAGATTTGGAGGTTAATCACTACAAACATCATATGAACAAAGGTAGTTACTCAGAAATATATATGCCCGGATACAATGGAGGAATGTATCTGTGGGCCGGTAAAAGTGGGAGCCAATTGTACCATTATTTGGAAAGCGTTGGTAAAATATTTTTAGGTGATGTGGGAAGGTTTAGCATGAAGAGTGGGAAATGTTTTAAGAGTTAGAATTGGAACTGACCCATGCCCAAGTAGTGGTAGAGATCATATTTTCCCCAACCACTAATTGAAGTCTTACATGAGAGGGGTTTTTACTATCTTGAGCAAATTATCGATAAGGACTTGACTACTATATGGAGTGAATCTTGGAAAAGAATTGATCAATTGGGTATGGACAAGGATTATGAAGCCATTTTGGATGGATACATCAAGGGTCTTCAATTGGGACACATTCATATCACTAATAGGGAAGATTATATAGTCTAGCAACATAATCCCCATGGCGTCTATACACCAAAAGTGAGATATACACAGCTAATATAGATCTCCTTCAACATGAACCCTCTTGATGGTGGAAAGGGGTGTGTAAACATAAATTCCTTTTAAAGGCACATCTATTTTTATGGTGTTTGATTAAAAACAAGGTTCCTACATGGGATAAGATGAGAAATCGACATTTCGAAGGGTCGTGTTGGTGTGCACTCTGTAGGTTCGATGAGGAATCTACTACTCATCTCTTTCTCATGTGCCCTTTCATCCTACAAATCTGAGCTGAATGTTTTGGCGTCCTAAATCATGTGTGTAGATGGCAAGGGCCAAACATTGAGGAAGCCTGGAGAGAGTGTTCGTCAAACCCACAAAACCACAATATCAAAGCACTACCATTTCTCATCAGTCAGGGAGTTTAGCTAGCTCGAAATTCAACAATCTTCAATGATAAAGCATCCATTCCAGAGATCATAATGGTGTAGAGTCTAAGTGTTTTATCTCACTTCCCTCAAGGGAAGGAAGAACAACCAGTGAGGAACATGGTGACAGAAAGTGTGGACCACTCTCGGCCGTGGGCCTATTTTGATGGGGCCTCACAAAATGATGGCCATGTTTGTGGAGGAAGAGCAGTTCTCCACCTTACTAATACACTTTATTTCAACATAAGTATGGGTCTGTGATCATGATCAAATAATTATGCATAATTGATGGCCCTTAAATTATTGCTAATTTTTGTCGGGGAGAAAGGGATTGACTCACTACAAATATTTGGCGATTCTATGGTAGTTATAAATTAGATAAAAAAATCTCGAGCACGTCACAACATGAGGCTAGCCCCACTCCTTGATGAATTTTTTACTATATTGGAATCTTACAGGTTGCTTTCTTTTTGTCACGTTTACAAGGAACATAACCAATCGATCGATAAGCTCTCCAAGGAGGGCCTACATTTGGTTCTAGGTCAATCGAAAATAAAAGAATTTAATGCAAGGACAGTTCATGAGTTCTTTCACCGACCATTTATAAATATTGTGGATCATGGGGAAGTTGCTCTTCCTTCATGACTTCTAATCTTTTTGTTGAGTCCAGACCACAGGATGTGGTATACTCTCTGGCATTTAGTTCTATGAGCTTGAGTTTCCTTTTTTGAACAGATTCCCTTTTGCCTTCGGGACATTTGGGTGGTACAATTTTGTAGTTAATGCAATACACTTGAACCATTGGCTTTGGTTACGGTCTCATTCAATTTTGGCAAGAGATTATTTGGAGGTCATACTCTACCTTAAGGTTTTATTTTAGCTTTAATTATATGTATTTATAGTGTGCACTCCCACTTGTGTTGAAAAGATGAATCAACTGGATTCAATATATGTAGACTCTTTGATTTTGGACGTTGAACTCCTTGGAGTGGAAGCTTCAAAGACCAAATACATGATTGTTAATGCATTATATAAAAAAATTCTCTACTTTAAATAAAATTTATGGTTTTTTTAAGGAAAAAAAAAAGTATTTTAGAATATTGATGTTTTTTTTTTTAAGTAAAAAAGATAGTACCTGCTATATTAAGTTAACAGAGAAACATTGACAAAATACACAGAGCTATAGTCGTCCTGAGCCACCAAAAATGCTGTCGTTTTACCGGAAACCAGCATAGTTTGGAGTGAAATGAGTCTAGGAAAATAAGCAAAAACTGTTTTGCCCTCTGTCCTGCCCGAAGGAAACCAGGACAGATGGCCATAGTTCAAGTTTACATTTAGCAACAACATGATTAAACAGAAACCAAACTAGCATAGGAGAACTCAGATACCCGGTGACCTGTCGCCATTGCCTTTCTGCCATGTGGATATGGCTGGGATGGCGAATGGTTGTGCGCACAGTGGACATTTCCTCTTTGTTGGAGCGTTGGAGTATGTGTCAAGGAGCAAGTCCAGACGTTGTCCCATGAGGAGGGCTCTGTGCTCCTGGTCTGCCATGTGGCCTCGGAGTTCGAACACCAGAGCCAGATGCTCTACACGGAGGAGTGGACCATGCAAGTCATTATTTCATGCCTCGTCAAAAGTTTCGTTCCCCATTTCCACGTTCGTCCCTGCTCTGGCCTCGATCACGTTCAGTCCTTTGCTAACCGCATCCACATTCATCCCTTCTCTGGTCTCGTCCACATTCCTTTCAGTGCAAGCATTGTCCCGAGCCTCGTCCTTGTTCGTTGCCTTCTCAACATGGCTGGTGGGGCTGTAGTCACCCATCCATGGAATCTCTTCAACAATACAAATTGGAAATTCGTCTACCGGCTCTCCCTTCGGACCGCTTCCAGCCTGTATTTCAAGCACCATGGTTTGGGGTTCCAGGGTGGTCGCTAAATCCTCCAGGTACGACGTTTCATCAGCATAACAGGTTGGAAACTCGTCCTCAGCGCCTTCCTTCAGACAGCTTCTGGGCTCAATTGCCATGGTGTGTGTGCTATGTTCTATCCCAGGCTCAGTGATAATGGCATGGAGTGCCAATTGGTCGGCTCGAGCTCTGTGTCGGAGAATGGAAGTCGCCATTGACAGAGCACGCTCTAGGTTCTTCCTCCTTTGCCTCTGCTCTTTGTGGGTGTACCAAGCCGAGCCTCGGCAAGGCCTGCCACACTTCCTTGTCATTGTTGATGAGGGTGGATAAACATATAGAAAGAATGAGCCAAAACGAGAATGAACCAAAATGAGAAAGAATCAGAACTTCACCAGAGCTCCCAACCGGCGGGGAGGTCCAAAACGAGAGTGAACCAGCTCTGTCCAGGCTCTCC
Organism: Picea engelmannii; assembly: GCA_009831015.1. Taxonomy (NCBI): domain Eukaryota; kingdom Viridiplantae; phylum Streptophyta; class Pinopsida; order Pinales; family Pinaceae; genus Picea; species Picea engelmannii. The sequence goes on from ML800628.1 coordinate 134,401, forward strand.
AACTTTCGAATTACCAAATGACGGCTTCACATGGCTTCCCATTAACCTTGTCATATTGAATGTTGGCTGAGCGAGTGCGTTCGTGCGAGGGAGAAGTCCCTCCTCCGTAGAACGACTGTAATCGTTGGCTACCATCGTAAATGCAGAAGGGATGGGGAGCAACCTACACAATTTAAGCTGTGGCTTGATGCTGAGCCATGTGGCAAAGCGTCACCACGTGTCACCCCATCCGGGGATTTTAGAATATTGATGTTATGACAACCTATTCCAATAAAATATCGACAATAATTTACATATAACTTAAAATTTAAGTTACAACCAAGAATAATTAAATCGTTACTATATTAAAAGTCTGGTCATACTCATTTAAATAAGATACCATAACAACATTCATTTAAATAAAATACCATAAAAACTTAATGTTGTGACATTATTACAAAAAATGAACTTGCATATAAAATAGTTAGTAATACACCAAAGTAAAAGTTTGTAAAAACGATTTTATCTTAAAATTATGACAAATTAGAGAAATTTACTACTTTAGGTTGTAAATATCAACATGATAAAAATTAAATTTAGCATACATTTTAATATCTTTAACAAATTATAACAAACTAAAGAAATTATATGATATAAGTTGCAATTGTCATTATAATCAAATTCAAATTTAAATTTAATATCTTAACAAAATTCACTATACATTTTAAAAAGTATTTTTGTAAGGTAGATTGTCGTTGTTATTAGGTTTTCTATCGTCGATCGCCCCCTACCATGGCCTCTGAATTGGGGGATCGAGATCCTCCACAACCTCCCTCGCCTCCAGACCTTGCTGCATTCCAAGCACTATTGTCTTCATGCACGAAATCAACGAACCCCCCTAGTCGCGTTTCGTTAAAAATCTTGATGAGATCCCGAAGGTCTCGGTCCATTCCCCATCCTCACGACCGTTTGCCCTAAGATTAGCAGAAAATGGCTTTATCGAGCAATTCACGGGACTCAGGCCCTCCCCAAGAGCAATGGCTGGAGAAAAACTGGAAGAAAACAATAAAATGGCAACTTTCAACAACATTATGTGGTAATGGATTCTATGTATTCCTCTTTGAAAACAAAGCTGATAAAGATTTGATTTTTAGGAATGGCCCATACTTCATGGACACCAAAGGAATGTATCTAAATAAATGGACTCCAGACTTTAGTGCTGAAAATGATATTCCCTTAGTTTTCCCAGTTTGGATCAGGTTACCCTTTCTACCTCTCCTTTGTTGGAATGATGAAACCATAAAAAATATTGGAAACACGCTGGGAAGGTTCAACGATCAGGCCGAACCACAAGATAGACTGCAATCACGTGGACATCTCCGTGTAGAAGTAGATCTAGAAAAAGGAATTTCAGAAGCAATCCAACTAACCCTAGATGCGTGGTCATACATCCAAACAGTAGACTATGAGCAACTCCCTTTTAAGTGTAAAGACTGCCATGAGTATGGAGATTTTGCCAAAAAACAGTGCCAAGGAAATACATGGGAATCTTGAAAACAAAGCGTCAGATCAATGGCAGCCAACCAAAAGAAAGAAAGTGACGAATAAACTAGGAGTTCAACAACAGGAAAGGAAAAACAACACCAGACCCTCCTCATCAAGCAAGGGGAAATCATCGATACAAATCAACAATGAAGAATAAAGGAACAAAAACAGATTCGATCCTCTTTAAAACCTAGAGTCGGAAATGGTCAACTCAAAAGAAAGCACAGAAGAAACTCAGGGTCCAGACCCTATCTCGCCTCTAGTAGAGCCTTAAGCCCCTCAACTCTTGGAGCCTCCCCATGTATAGGAGGATGAAAGTTAGGAGGACTCGGGGGAAGAACTAGAAATGGAACTCCTAAAGAGTGCCAGAACAACGAAAGCAGGAAGGAAAACCAATAAAAACAGAAGGGAAAAAGCAACAAATTAGGACAAGGAACTAGAAACCCAACCAACGCTCGAAGAAATCCTTAAAAAAGAAGGGAAGGGTGGGAAAGCCCCAACAACAAAAGGATAGTCTCAGCCCATGAAAGGGGGGGCAACAAAACATGCTAGTAAATAATGATGGTAGTCTCCTAGAATTGTAGAGGATTGGGACAAAGGGGAAAAAAAAGCAATGGGAAATTTAATCAAAACAGAGAGACCCCATATCCTCCTAATTCAGGAGACTAAACTGCAAGGATATGAAGACTTGCGAGAAATGAAACAAATCTAGAAAACAAGCAGTGGAACAACACTAAATTCTAGAGGAGCATTAGGAGGGATCTGTACTATATGAAGTACCCAAATATTCAGAGAAGAAAAAAAGGTAGAATCAACACACTGGTCGTTGGTGTATCTCAAGAATCTACAATCAAGTATCACTTATCCTATCTGTAATGTATATATGCCTAATAATTACTGGGAAAAAATGGAATGTTGGGAATCCTTAATGAAAATCAAAGAGCTTGGAGCACAAAACAACTGCATCATAGCAAGAGACTTTAACACAACTTTGCATCAAAGGGAAAAAAGGAGGATCTATAGTAAGGTACCTGTTCAGGGAAAACATGGAGGATCTGATATCAAAACTGCATTTTTTTTTATGTTCAACCTTCCAAAGGGAAATTCATTTGGAGCAATAAAATACTAGGGGTGGGACACATTGCTGCCAGACTCGATTTCTTTCTCATCCATAGCTCTATCCTCCTTCTCCCGCTCAACATCTCGTCCCAAATTGTCCCTTGGGGAATCTCAGATCACCGCCCAATAGCCCTCTCCTTCGACAAAGTATAAAACTTGGGACCCATTCCTTTCAAATTAAACGCTATTTGGATGGATTCTCCAAACTTCCTCCCCTAATCTCCTCGATCTGGTCAATTTGGGCTGATGGAACCCCTGTGTATATTTGGGAGAAAAAACTCAAAAAGGCTAAGCAAGAAATTAAGGATTGGGTCAAAGTCTCTTCCCATAATACAATAGGAGAAATTGAAAGGTACAAAAAGCAGCTAGAAGAAAATCAGGCGGAAATGGACTCAAATACCATTTACACCAGACATTTAGTACAGGAGAAAGAGCACTTTCAAAATTATATGAGAGCGCTCCACAACGAAGAAAAGGAGTGGAAACTCAAATCTAGATCCTTATGGCTTCAAGTAGGGGACAAAAATACCTCTTTCTTTCATAATCAAACCAAAGCAAGACAACACAGAAACACAGTGGAGGAAATAAAAATAGCCTCAAGAACGCGAATCAATTCCTTTGAGGAGATAAAAAAGGAAGCTTCCTCCCATTTTGGAAAACTTTATACTCAGGAAGGTGCAGATAACAAAGAGCAGAGCTTACAATTTATAGAGCATATCCCACAATTGATTAAGGAAGAAGATAATCAAGAGTTGAACAAGGTGGTCACAGAGGCAGAAGTTAAAGCAGTCATTTACCAGTTCGATCCTGACAAAGCCCTCAGGCCGGATGGCTTCACTCTACATTTTTATAGAAAGTGTTGGAAAATAATAAAAAAAAGATGTCCTCTGTATGATAAAATATGTCCAAAACTCTTGCAAATTAGGAGGAGCAACCAACACCTCCTTTCTAGCCCTGATATCCAAGGACAAAATTTCCAACTCCTTCGACCGCTTTCGCCCTATCTCTCTCTATAATGTCACTTACAAAATCTTAACAAAAATCATAGCGAACAGGTTAAAACATCTGCTTCCACGACTCATTCTTCCCAATCAGGGTGGATTTGTGAAGCAAAGACAAATTTGGGACAATATCATCCTAGTGCAGGAGGCAATCCACACCAATGTCATTAATAAAGAAAAAGGGATGATAGGCAAAATAGATATGGCAAATGCCTTTGACCGGGTAAAACATGAGTTTTTGTATGAAGTCTTAAAAAGATTTGGTTTCAATCACTCCTTCGTCTCATGGATTAGGGCATGCATCTCGTCCCTCTGGATAGCTCCCCTGATAAATGGGCACCCAACACCTTTTTTCCAAGGCACAAGAGGACTACAACAAGGTTTCCCACTCTCTCCTATGTTGTATGTTATTATGGTAGAAACGTTGAATAGAAGACTGGAACATGGAAGAGCCACTGGAAACATCCCGGGGCGGAAAATAGCAAGGGGAGTTAGAAGAATAAACAATTCACAGTTCGTTGATGACACTCTATTGCTAGGAGGAGCCTCTCAAAGGATGGCTAGAAGATTCAAGCTGGTCCTCGACCAATAGGAAGCAGCTTCGGGGGGTGTCATCAACAAGCATAAAAGCCAAATTTATGTCTGGAACACAAAAGCAAGTACAATGGTTAGAATTGCAAATATATTACAGTTTCCATTTTCTATAGATTGGAAGTACTTCAAGTACCTTGGCACCCCTATAAGTATAAAATCCCTGGCCGGGGAGGCATGGAAAGTGATTCTCCAAAAGCTCAAGGATCAATTTGAATTATGGGGAGCAACCTGGTTGAACTCAACTGGAAGGGTGGTCTTAATAATGTCAGTCTTATCTTCGTTTCCATTTTTTCAATTCTCAGCCCTCCATGCTCCGGTGGGAATTAGAAAGGAAATGGCCAAATTAATCAGGAAATTTCTCTAGCAAGGGGGAAAATATCCACATGGTTAACTGGTCTATTATTTGTGCACCTAAAGAAAATGGGGGACTAGGGATCCAAGAGCTTGAAAAGATCAACATAGCCTTGGGAGAAAAATTAATTTGGTGTTTAATCACTGGATGTAAAGAATGGTGGAAAAAAACAATCTGCTACAAATATTTGTCAAAAAATCGAAAGAGGTGTCTGGAAACAACCACACTCAATCGAACAGGTTCCCCCATCTGGAAGCTCATCTGTTCCTGTATGTCACTCATTCAAAATCATATCAGATGGAGTCCAGGAAGTGGTAAAGAAATCAAAATTTGGGAAGATGATTTCTCAGATAGGGAAAAATTGTCCTGCATCTCCACTCTAGACTCCCTCAGACATTGGCTAATCTCTCTTTGATATATTTGAGTGGAAGAGCAACGAAGCTTGGAAAAATTGGAACCTGGGAGAGGTGCCGCCTTTCCTGCTCAACGAGTCCCAACAACTCCTCTTGATTGTCTCTGGTTCTACCCCAGTTCAACTTAATCCGAAAGACAACAGGGATTGGGGAAAGGCAGAATACTCTGTAAGGTTGGGATATAAAAATCTCCTCCAAGAAAATGATCTCCTAGAAAAATCAACAATTTGGAAAGAAATTTGGAATCTAGATAGCCTACCAAAGATTAATACCTTTGGTTGGCAATTAGCTCACAACAAGCTCCTAACAGGCAAAAATTTGAACAAAGGAGGATACATGGGATCGTTCAGATGTGCTCTCTGCAACCAAAACTCCGAACACACTGATCATCTTTTCCTAAACTGCAACTTTTCCAAACAAGTGATGCATATTGTCTACTCATAGCTAACCCCTCAAATTTCTTGGCCGACAAGCAATAGAAGTCTGATTGAAAAATGGAGTAAATACTATAAAGGCTACCTCACCAAAAATCCAATTCTTAGTCGTGTCTGGAAGGCATCGATAAAATACGTGTGCTGGCAAATCTGGCTGGCAAGAAATAAAAGAAATTTTAAGGAGAAGCTAGTTCCCCCCCCCCCCTAGTCACAACCCATGTGATCGACCAGCTGGGTGAGTACCTCTCATCCAAAAATATAAAAGCTCGAGCAGGTGCCCTTTTGACAATAGAAGAAGAAAAATGGTTGGCGAAAATAAACATACCTTCCATCGCCCCCTTAACTTTGCCAAAAAAATCATGTCGGCAGCTTTAGTATTCCCTCCAAGACTTCAAAAATTGGCTAAATTCTCAAGATAGTCATGTTCTCTATTTTGATGGTGCATCAAAAGGAAACCCAGGGGAGGCAGGTGCGGGAGGGGTATTGTACAACCCTAGAGGAAAAATAATGATATGCTACTCTTAGAATCTGGGCGTAACTACCACCAACATGGCAGAGGCCTATGCGATGTATCAAGGAGCACTCCTAGCTCATGATCGACAACTCAACCACATAATTGTAATAGGGGACTCAAAAAATATAATCCGTCATGTTTCTACAGGAACATACCCAAAGAATTCAAAGTTGAAAAGAATCATTGAAAGGACCAGAGCAATCATGTCCACAATCCACTCCTCCTTCTACCATGTTCCACACGCAAACAATACGATAGAGGATGAACATGCAAACTTAGCAATTGGAAAGGCCCTAGGCCATATGGAAGTGTTGGGAAAGCACCTTTTCCTAGCCCCCCTAATGCCTCGACCCTCTCCCGTCGATGCTCCACCTGGCGCCAATATCCACGCGACACTTCAACTAAATGTAGTGAGTTGTAAGCCGAGTGTCATGCTCAGGGAGAATTTGTACCTGTGCAACCTCTGACCTGTGGGAACCTGCACACAGCAAGACAACAAAATGGATATACTAGATCGCAATATGATCCTCCTTCATGGGAACTCGTCGTACACGTCGCTCCACGCCCACTCTATTGCCTGCAACATCACCTCTGCCATAACTTCGCTTGAGGTGAAGGCTTTTGAACAGAATTCAACCATGATTCAGCGAAAGCGACTGCTGGTAGTACATGCCGCATCAATGCTTGAAATACACTCAAATCTTGAGTTTGCACGACATTCATGCACCCAACACATAGCCAGAAGAGGTAAATTGCAAGGCCAACTCTCGATTCATTGTTATAGCCAACCACAACGAACCTCGACAGTTTGGAATTTCATATGGGAAGGGAAGTTAAAGTGCATAAGCAAATTGGGAATTTGTCATTGATCCAACATTAAGGGGAGAACAAATGGTAAAATTGTGAGTTGCAGCCTCACAGGGAGCATCGCAGAGAAAGGCAACATTAGAGACTGTGGTAGGGGCAACACCAGGGGTAGCTTTGTTAGCAACAATAGTGACAGACGCATCACTGTTTGAGGATGCTTCAGAAGCAGTGAAGACAAAGGCAACACAGGCAAAGACAATGTAGACAGAGATAACACCAGAGATAGAACTAAAGGCAACAACATCAACGAACACATAGCCAAAGGAAACACAATTAATTGGAGTGGGGTAATCACAATTAGTCTAGTTGCAAAAATGGCTCAGCTCCCAACTCGTGAATGACTAGAGGATGAACTGGTGGAAGATAACTTCACCACCACCCAACAATTGACACTTCTCCTTGATTCTCATAGCTCCACACTCACCTTCACTCTGGACACACTAGCTCAACATTGCACCTTAATAAACCAATTACAAGATGAAGTTGAATCCCTCAGACGCCAAGGGGAGAGCATGGAAGCAAAGTTGGAAGCCAGACCATCCAACTCTCTAGCACAAAGCCAGAATGAGGAAACAGGAAGCAGGGCAGATCCAAATCTGCCTGATCTGAACGTAGCGCTTGAGCCCCCACCAAAGGAAGATTGAGCCTAAAGAAGATCAGTAAGGCACTCCTCAATTTTGTAAAAATGGCATAAATAAATCTTTCGTAAAGATAGTTCTAGGATAGAATTGAAAATCTTAGCTATCAGTGAAGTAGGATCAATGCTAGACTCATTTTTGTAAGCCTTTTGTGGAAACGTTGTTGTTGTTATCCTCCACCAGCACCCTCGTTTGTACTATGCGACCTCGGTCGTGCCCTTTTTTATATATAAAATTTCAATTTTTGTAAAAAAAAAATCACTATACATTTTAATATCTTAAAATATTATAACAAACAAAAGAAATTATATGATATAAGTTACAATGGTCATTACAATCAAATTTAAATTTAATATCTTAACAAAATTCACATGGTCTACATTCATCTTGTATGACTTTACATCCCAATAAATGTTAGGTTATTATCAAAAGGATGTGAATCTGTATTTAAAAAAAAAGAAAAGTGTATGTGCAATTTACATCCAAAAATTATTCATCTTTATATTTGCTTCATTTTAACAACAAAATTACGTCTTCTTGACATCATTTACTCATACTTTAATTACATCCACCATTTACAACCTCTTTTCATCTCAACCTATTTTTTTCCTAATTGTGTTTACATCTTGCAACTTATTTGTGTTTATGTCTTGTAAACTATTTGTTTGCTTACAACCTCTTTGCATCTCGACCTATTTTTTTCCTAATTGTGTTTACATCTTGGAACTATTTGTGTTTATGTCTTGTAAACTATTTATTTTCTTATTGTGTCTTTATTGCATTGTTGAATTGCATCCATTATTTGCATCCTAACAAAAACCATTTTTAGTTTGCATTCTATACGCATAGTATATTTTCAACCCATTTGTATCTTAATTGTGCTCTTTTAAAACATTAGATTACACAAATTTTGCATTCAACATTTACACCCATCAACATCTTTGTTACATCTTAATCATGTCCATGTTTTGTGTTATTATTATTTCTATTGTTTATCATCCATTCCAATGCTACTTATGTTCTTTAAAAAATATCGAATTGTATATGCAGTATACCTATTTTCAAGGATTTTGGTAAGGTGAAAACTACTCATTCATTATAAAAGAATTCAAATAGTGGTTGTAGACAACAACAAAAAAATAGGAGTTTTGTGCTATCAAACAAAGTAGTCTATAAATAAATTAAACTAGGATTTTGTAGAGAGGGAAATCGAAAAACCTATTATGCCCTCCTATTAAAGAGTCTTCGAGGTGTGATTGAGCAGGAAGAGGAGGACTATAGCTCAAAGTAAACTTGCACACAAGACAATAAAAACCTTTTACCTACTCTATAATGGAAAAAAAAACTCTAGACCTAACTTGCTAAAACAAGATAAAAACCCATGAAATCTACTAGCATCATTCAATGAAAAGAAAATACTTGAAAAGTAACATAAAATCAACAAAAGTAAATATGGAGGGGAATGAACGAATTGTTGGGTTGTTATATTCTTTGTAGTGAAATTCGAGGTGGATCGACAACAATTCAAAGGTCAAGGTGAGTCAATCGGGTAAAGTTGAATTTGAAGGTCGAGGTGAGTCGATCGGGTAAAGTTGAATTCGAAGGTCAATGTGAGTCAACCGGGTAAAGTCGAAGTCGAAGGTCGAGGTGAGTCGACCGGGTAAAGTTGAATTCGAAGGTCAATGTGAGTCAACCGGGTAAAGTTGAAGTCGAAGGTCGATATGGTAAAGACATCAACTGCAATTCGAAGAGGTCAACCAGAAAGAGGTTGACAGGCATGCATGTGGCAATCAACTGAAGACCAAATGAAGGCCGACTAGTAGTCGACGGGTAATCCGACTTGGTAGTTGAACTGTAACAGAATACTGGGATTCATGGTATTTGTATCCAATGATCTGCGTGGATCTGTAACCATTTTTGGGTGCCTTTTCTTTAGGGTTTTACCTATTGTAAAGCCTATAATGAAGGCATGTTGTAAGGTTGTAAAAGTTGATTAATCTTTAGATGATGAATGGATAATCGCCAAGAGTTTGTAATCGTAGAGGTTGTTGGTCATGTAGATGTAAGCTGAATTAGCTATAGGGTTGTTCTTGTGTAAGCAAGAGGGAATGATGTCAATTATGTCTTAAGCATGGACCGAGGTTAGACATGTAACCTTTTATTCTGAATGAATAAGACAACAAGAGAGCAGAACGCTCAAGGAATGTTGGTTTTCCCGGTTTGGGTGTCCAGGGTAAAATCTATGTGTATTGTGTGTTTGTTGTGTCATTTACTTTCTTGATTAGATCTTTCTTCCTCTCTTCTACTAGGTTTAGTGTGGAAGTGGCTTCCATTTCCTAACATGTGCTATAATATCTTGGCTTAACAGCCTTGGATCTGAGCTAAACCCTAGGTTCAGTAAGAGTCATAAGTCTGAAATTTTTAAAGATTGTGCTAAATATTGTGTTAAAGAATGACAAGCAACTCGAGAATAGAGATCGAAAAATTCAATGGCCAAAATTTTGAGCTTTGGAAGCTTAAAATTGAAGATCTCCTTGTAGATCAAGAATAATGGACATTAGTCTATCTAGGTACCATAGCAATAGGTATGTCGACGAAAGAATAGGAGAAAATCAAGAGAAGAGCGAGGAGTACGATTCAATTTTATCTTGCAGATTCGGTGATGTTGAATGTCCCAGGTGAAGATTCAACCAAGAAATATTGGGACAAGTTGTGAAGCTTGTACCAATCGAAATCCATGGTAAATAAGTTGTTTCTCATAAAGAAATTGTATCTTTTGAGGATGAGTGATGAAAGTTCGGTGAATGAGCATTTAAATGCGTTTAATACCATTATAAGCTAATTAGCTTCTATGGATATTAAAATCATTGAGGAGGAGAAATGTATTAGCCTATTATGCTTTTGTCAAACTTCTGGGATAACTTAGTCATGGCTACAGGGAGCAATACAACCACATTAGCGCTAGAAGACGTGGTTGCATCTCTACTGTCATAAGAAATGAGAAGGAAGAACATGGAAGGATTGATCAAAGATGCTTTAGTGGTGAGAGGTCAACTGGTTGATAGAGATAAAGAAAAATTCTCTTTTAGAAAGGCTAAGTTGAAGGGTAGATATAAATCCCTAGTTCTATCGACAAGAAGATGTTGGAAATGTAGTAAATATGGGGATTACAAAAAAGATTGAAAGTCAAAGGCAATGGAAGTCAATACATGATCCAACGAGAATCAATATGTTATCTCCATTATGTGGATAACTAAGGAGATTATGTCTTGAGGCCCTTAGGTTGCATATATGGAATGTCGAGAGACTACATGACCAACATTACCCTTTTGCACAGATGGAAAACCCACTCACCACCACAGATGGTCATAGATTTGCAGATGGCATCCACCACACCAGTTGGCTTCCGGAAGGCAGTGGCTCTTGCTCCATGAGGTACAAGTCGGTATTATGGTGAGCATCATTTCAATATTTAAGCCAATTGAGTATGTCGTATCTTAGATTGCTCTAGATTTCATTATATATGCTTGGAAATTATGCCTTTTTCCCTGCTTCACCTTGGTGGTTGACATTATGCCCTAGTAAGTGATTTTCCTTGGGGATGGGTTTGCTACTAGGAACTCCCTTAAAGAGCCAACGTACTATTCTCGACCATACTTACCATTTTCCATCATTATTCCCCTCAATTTCCTTATCTCTTGGGATTTTAGGGTGTATTGACCCAAGAAGGGGATGTCCCTCATTCTATGGGAAGAAGGGGTTGAAGTCCCATAAGGGTTGATGTTGGGTAAAAGATAATAGCCTTGTATAAACCTTCCAGATGCTTCACCCAAGAAAGAAACAAAACACTTATATTTGAGTAAAGGAGACCCACAATATAATAAAGAGTGCTTAAAAGGTTAGTTGAAGGATAGGAGGTCTCATCACAAATCGACCTATCACGTCCATGAATATCTACTAGTATGACATTGCCATCATCTGGTCACCAAACCAGGGCAATGGCTCTCAGTTGCATGGCTGAGAGAAAGGGGGTCTCATCACAAGCCAACCTTCTCATTTCCATTAGGTGAAATTGCCATCATCTGGTCACCATGCCAGGGCAATGACCTTCAATCTCTCCTTATGCTATATTGAAAGAAAATAAAAAGAAAGAAAGATAAAAGGAAATTGATGGGATTGGAAAAAGTGCATTCTGCATGAAGGTACCACACACCCTCTACAAAGGCACCCATGAATGAGACACTACGACCCCTTGTATGTCATGAGCCCTATGCCCATTGAGTCTTGACCCCAACCACTTCATCCATTTTACATTGCTTAGAGAGAGATCTCTTGGAAACTCTCCTTGACCTAGGGCAAGATCTACCCAATAGGAAACCTCGTCTACCCTCCCATATTCAAGCTTGACATATGGCATAATGTATTTGAGCAATTAATTGTTTGATATAGTGATCTTTGATGCACATGCTTATATGGCTCATTTATTGATTGTATTCACTTATCATGATGTTATTACTTGAGATCCTTGGAGGGCATGCTCATTTGTCTTTGCGGGACCTAGTTGGTGGACGGTTTTGGGAGAACAAGCATAACTTGGGCTTCCATGGGGCTACAAGCTCATACGTGGGATGCCAAGGACCCGCATGCCAGATGAGAAAGATCAAGCTTGGAAGGCCTTGATGATGACTTGGACGAGATAACCTAGCTCCCACATGCCAAACGTTTTGCCTAGGAGAGGCAAAACGTCACTTCTAGAGGCACGATGTCACCTGGGGGGTTAGGGCTTGGTGGTGAGGTGCCAATCATTGAAACATGGATGTTTTGAGGAGAAGAGGGTCTTCACCATGATGAGATCGTCTAGATGCTTGACCTGTGGCCTTTGGAGGCCTATACGTGCTTCTCCAACACCAACAACTTCTTCAAAATGGAAAAATGTCCCCTAAAGGGGAGATGTCCATGTAAATTTAGGGTTTATTTGTGCAAAAGTTAAAATTTAAATGAATTGTTTAATTTTACTTTGTTAAAGGGGACAATATTAGGGTTGTTGACCCCTATTCTTTTGGTTTACCCCTTGATTTGTGGACAAGTCACCTTGGTCACATTTTGTATAAATAAGAGATCATAAGATCTCATTTTATCATAACTCTCCCTCATTGTGAGAAGTATTGGTCTAAAATTTTCGTTATCTTTGGCTCTATTTGTCTCTTGTGCACTTGTTTGTGGCTATCTTGATGAATGGTTGATGGAGAAGTCAGGCGCTAGCCTTAGATGAATGATTTCTAGCTTTTATGGTGGAATATCTTAGCATCTGTCTTGATTTTGGTATGGTATTTTACTCTTATGCTATCATTATCTCAATTCAAGGATTATTGTGCTAGGAGGTAGGTGGGAAGTATAAGGGCATACACCCCCACCATAGTCTTCATTATTTCATGCTTCATGTTATTGGTTAAACAAGGGTTTGCTAAGAGAAGTATAAGGGCATACACCCTCTTAGCTTAAACCCTAGCTAGAGAAATTTGCCTTGGGAAGTAAAAGGGATTACACCCCAACAAAGGAAGCTTCTTTATATCTTTCTTTATTTGACTCCATTAACCCAATAGTAAAGGCACTAGTCATGTATTTTTTGCATTGAAGACATAAAATCATTGCCTTGGAAAACATGAATTCTTATCTTTTGAAAGATCTCTTGCTTGGAGTTGGTTTACCTCGTTGAGAGGATTCTTCCCCTACTAGGGCATCCTCTCTCTCTCACTACTTTACTTCTTGTTACAAACCCTAACCGACAACCATTAGGGTTGCTTTAACCTATATAAACTACTAATCATAACTCCTAAACTAACCCTAGACTAGCTCCTAAATTTTGCACACTAACTCCACTAACTAGGGCACATCTTTTGGGCTAATTGTTTACATGTTTTGATGGTGTAATTTGCTGATATAATTGACTGAAAGCTACAGCCATAAGGCTGCAATTTTCTACAGAAATATACATGTTATAACAACTTGCTTTGTGTCATTTTTCAGCCTATATTCATTGCTAAATCTTGTTGTTGATTTACTTAACTAGTTTAGATATGTGTATGCTGATTCAGACGCTTTATTTGCTGATATAAGCTGTCATCGATTGCTTCAAATTAGGGACAACAAGCTTAAATTGTTGATCCACACTGACATATATCATTGCAAGTTGGATTTTCTTGTGTCTTAAGCAGGTACAATCATCCGGAGAAGTATTATACCTTTGGGGCAACAATCACTTGACTTACAAGGCATCTCTTCCCACATTTCACTCCACTTATACTTCACCTCTAGGGGCTTCACTTCCATATTTATCCATATCTATATCATTCCCCCTAGGGTCACCGGGATCGCCTCCTTAGAGTGACCTAGACACCCTTGAAGTGCAGGACTTACATTGAGGTGACATTGGGTGTAGGATTCCCAAGTTGTAGCTCTTGCTTTGTGGTTGGGTCAGGATTTTCCCAACCTACAACTTGCGCTATAAAATTTTGGCGTTGTTTCTGGGGAAGATTTTGAATCTTTTTCGTACCCTAACGACACTTTAGTAAGCTATCCCAAACCCTTTCCCTTAGCTTGCTTGGTGACTCCACCTAAGGGACTTTCCCTTTCCCTTTTCCTTGATGAGCTCACCTCCAAGTTCATCCGACGACTCCACCTTCCGTGAACCCACTTTTCCCTTTTTCCCCTTTCATCCCTTGATGAGACTTGAGTTCATCTGGCAACTCCATTGAGGTATTACCCAAGTGATGGAACCATGGCCTCACGTGACTTACCATGGGCATTCCATAATGTGTATCCTTCTCTTGATGTTCAAAATGTTCTTGGCTATCCAAATCATTGTCCAATAGAATGGAGAGCAAGTTGGCACAAATTTGACGATGATCCAGCTCTAGCAGTCACCCATGTCATGAATTATATGAAGTATGCACTAAGCTTAAATGTGCTACATGAAGATGTGTTGATGAAAATTTTCGTGTCTTCACTATAATAAAGTCAAAAGGATTGGCTTGCACACTCATGTGATCCAAAGAGTATCCCTAGTATCCCTTCTTCTACAAATCTCATTGAAGAATTTCTTAGGCAATATCGACCAACTACTCAAAGTTTGCAAGATGCTTTCCAAGAGCTCAAACACACTCTTTGTCGAGAAGGTTTTTCGATCAATGATGAGACCATATATGAAGAAGATCATGATGAATACATATGATGAAGATGAAGTATCTTCTATTACACTTGATGAGGACATCTAAACCTCTGCTCCTCTTGCACATTAAGAAGAGAACGTGATAAGTTATAATCCTTTAGAAAAAATTGATGATGCCTTGTTCCATGACTGTGGAAATGAAGAAAATTGTCAAAAGGATCTTGATGAAGTTTCTCTTGCAGAAGGCATGAACGAGACTTTGTTATCTGCTTTCCCTTTTGAAGAATATGAAATTATCTAGTCTTGTGAGGAAGTGATAAGCTCATATGATGCATATGAATTCATGGAACAACCCTCAGATATAATTGTCGAACACATTGATGATTTCAAACAGATTGGGAGACGTAGATGGGATGTGGGTTGCTTCATCATTGATAGAGATCCCATTTATGACATTGAGGATAGCTCTCAGGAACAAGGGGTTGAAATGTCATCTTCATAGGACTAGCCTCCCTGCATGTATGATTCAGATGTTTGGCAACCCAGTGATGACATGGTTACAGATTTGTTATGCCCTTTCAAGGATGACTTGTCACATCATGATTTTCATTCATCCTTTAATACATACCCTTTTGAGGATGCATATTTGATTTATGAGGATTATTAGCCAATGTGATTAGATTTCGAGAAATACCAGGACATATTTTCATCTTGGAGATTTTCATGCAAATTCCTAGGGGAAGAGGAGGTGTCTCTATACCCCTGAGATTGTTCCTTACATGTTACCCTCTTCTCCAATAGACCATGCAGAATTCTTATTTTTCATTTCCTCTCAGTCCTTGACGAGCAGTGAGTCTTTATGCACAGATGAAGATGAGCCTTCATCTACATGTAACATCCCCCTTCAAAGATGGATTGATCACCCTTGAGGCTACACTTTCAGGAAGGATGATTGGGTTGATGGTTTTTCTTTCCAGCATGATTTTGTCCCTCCCAACCATCTTCATGAGTTTTATTTCATGATCGATTATATATGTGTTTCTACTCACGATTGTTGTGTGCTTGACTTATCTTTGTTGTATTATATGACTAAGCACAGGGGGAAATGTCTTCGTTAGATGATCAAGTGGTTGCACTGGTTGTAGGATTTCACCTGACACCCTCGAGACATGATCTTCAGGGTCCCAGGACCCCAGGTAAGTAGGTAAGTCATCTTGCTTTCTTACATGATGCAGGAGAATCATAAGAAGCCAGCCAAGCAAGCAACGTAAAAGCGGGAGACAGATGGAAAAGCACCAGCGCACATTTTGAAGTGTTTTGAGATTAATGAATGGACATTAATGTAATAGCTCAGGGAAGCGTACTTACATTTATATCTAGATATTGTAAACAGATCTTGAGCGTTGCTCTCATCTGTCAGATGTAATAGGCATTTAAGTCTGTTTAATGAAAGTAGGTAGATTTAATTTAATAGATTAGACAGTTTAGAAGTATAAGAGGGAAAACGGATATAGACACCCTCACCCTTGTATCATTGTAATAGGATGATCATTTAGAATTCATAAGCTATAGAGATGTAGCAGAGAGCTGTAGAGAAGAACCCATGTACAGGAGCACTTGAGTTAATATATGAAGTTTTGACTCAACTTTCATGGTGTCATGATGCTTACTGTTTACATTTGTTGAATGGTATGTTTACAGTTGATTTGTTTCTCTGTTATGCATTTGTTTCAATGCTGCATTGTGTGTATGATTTCATGGTGAATGTATGAAGTTTGAAAGAGGAGAAGAATGAGTTTCAATTGTTTCTCTTCCTGAGAATTCCTGCAAGGAGTGCAGTGAACGTCCGCAAGGTGTGCGTTGACGAGGGTCTGATTTTTATCTCAAAAAGCTCAGGAGAGATACCGTTGTTCTCATACCAGCTGCAGTGCAGGTGAATCATAGAGTCATGCAAGGTGTGCGCAGGCCAATTGAAGCCTTGGATTTTATAAATCCAGAAATAAGATTGAGAGATTTCTGTTGCAAAGAGTGCACAGGGTCGGAGACTCAAATAACTAGATGTTATTTGAAGATTTGCCGCAAGGAGTGCGAGCAGGGATCCTTTTGGGAAGCTTGAGTTTACAAGTGAAATCTTAGGAAGGATAACACCTTTGAAGTGCTCAAAGGGAGATGAAGATCGAAATTGACTCATAGAAGTCAAGTTCGCGAGGGAGAACACCGAGTCGTTTGGGCAGAAGTCATTGAGGAGTGCATCTAGTGGTCAAAATTCTCCGTGGAGAACTCGCAAAACCGCGAGGACCGTAGGATCCAGAGGAGCTGTAAGGTGCTTAGGAGTGGGATGAATCCGCCACCCTGACATCAAGAGTCAACATGAACTGTTGATTGTGGTCAGTTTGAGTCGACATATCATTTCGGGGATTTGAGATTCGTAAGTTTGGAGCGCGAACCAAAACCCTTAGTCACTCTAACTCTCGAATCGCGAAAGGAATTATCAAGTGTGAAATTGAACGACGGAAATACTTCGTGGAGAAGTGTCGAAGACCTTAGAGCCATCGGATCTTGCAAAGAAGGAAAGGGGTTAAGGGGAGTACCTTTTCAATCACCCATAAGCTCAGGAGGAGTAGTGGCCGTTGGATGAGAAGCAACAGGAGCCATTGATTCCCCTTTGGAGTGGAATTTCGACATTTCGACATTTCGGGGTTCGACATTTCGACAATTCCGATGACAAGGAGCCGGGGCCCTTTGCATTGAAAATCCCGAAGTTGCAAAACGCGGCGTGTCTTTGGAGTGGAATTTCGACATTTCGACATTCCGGGGTTTAGGAAGTAGAGGAGGCAGCGACTTTGGAATCGAGAGTTTCAAACTCCCGGTTCGCGAAATCCCGAAGAGGGAAAGGAAAAATTCCCGAAAAGGTTGAGGGACAATAGATGTTGGGTACCAATTGGATTTCGGGGTTTCAGGACTCAAGAAATGGAGTTGCATCGTCAACACAATTCCCGAAATCATGAAGAGAGGAACGCCGAAAGGCGGGTCTGGGTCAAGCTTCGGAGAAAATCTCGAAAGGCCATCGATCTCGTATTCCATGGGACGTTGAACCCATTTTGGAATTTCAACATTTCGGAGTTCGGGGAATCATAAGAGAAGAGGAATGACTGTTGGCTATTTGCTCAAAGTCCTGAAAGCCGAAACTAGTGGGTAACAGGTGGCGTGTTCTCGTCGCGTTGGAGCAGTCAACCTTCGTTGACTTTTTGCATTTTGGCATTTGCCAAGAGCTGTGGAAATACATCGTGATTCTCCAACTCCTGAAACCCGAAGTCCTTTGTGGCTTAAACAAAGGGTTTGATTAACCCTTAGCGTGGTTTTAGTGAAGATCATGTGTGGATTCCGGCCCGAGGGCAAGGGGTGTCTACGTCAAGTGGTATCAGAGCAAAAAATAGATTCTTTTCTTTCTGTAGCAGAGAGGAAAGAGGAAAATTTACAGCCATGCCGCCGAGAAGAAGAGATAGGCCAATGCCTGATCCAACAGTGGAAAGAGAAATGCGTGAGTTACGTGTTAGACTTGATGCTATGGAGACAGCACAGAGGCGCACAGTCGACGCTGGGGATATCAGCGAGGCTGAAAGTGAAAATGAAGCTGGAAACGAAGGAGAAGTAGTTGCAGTCGAAGATGCTACAGATGAACACCTATTCAGGTTTGTTGCAAGGATAGGTGCTAGAGAAAAAATGGACATTCCAGTGTACGAAGGAAACTTGGATGTTGAAGAACTTCTAGACTGGATTAGAGCTCTAGACAAATACTTCAACTATGAGGATGTCGAGGAAGACAAGAAAGTCAAACATGTCGTTACTAGACTTAAAGGGCATGGAACACTATGGTGGGATGAACTACAGGCTAATAGACGCTGCAAGGGCAAGCAGAAAATCAAAAGCTGGGATAGAATGGTTGCAAAGATGAAAGCCAAATTTATACCTAGGTATTATCAAATCACTCTGTTTCAGAGGATGCATAATTTGAGACAGAAGCTGATGTCAATGAAAGAATACACTAATGAATTCTACAGGATAAACATCAGAGCAGGTCATCGGGAAAGCGATGATGAAAAAGTTGCCAGGTACATGAATGGTCTGCGATATGACATTCAAGATGAGATGAGCATGGTGACCATTCGAAATGTGGAAGATGCTTATCAGATAGCTCTGAAAGATGAAGAGAAGCTGAGCTGGAAGCAAGGTCAAATAGGCCGAGGTAGAAGTCAAGCCAGAGGCAAAACAATTGCCCAAGACAGAACTCATAAACCTAAACAAGAGGGAAAAAAACCTCAAACTCAACCTGAGAGAGGAGGAAGCTCACAGGGAAGGTAGTATGCTGATATAAATACTTTTCCTCGAGCCAGAGGAAGAGGAAGAGGTAGAGGAGGTGAAGTGAAATGCTTCGTCTGTGGAAAAATCAGACATAAATCATATGAGTTTCCAGATAAGAAGAAAGATGGTGGTGAAACTCACATTGCCGAAGCTCAAGGACGAAATGTTGAGGCAGAAGACACTGAGGGCAGAAGATCTTTGATGATGAGAAAAGTTCTCTTGAAGTCGGAGAAGGAAGCAGAGAACCCAGCCCAAAGAAACAATCTGTTTCAGACTGCTTGCAAAACTAAGGATAGGGTATGCAAGGTCATAGTGGACAGCGGTAGCACAAACAATCTCGTATCTATAGAGATGGTAGAAAAGTTGGAGCTGGAGACTGTTGCACATCCAAGCCCATACAGAGTTTCATGGCTACGAAAAGGACATCAAGTAAATGTCACTAAACAGTGTTTAGTTGAATTTAAAATAGGAGAATATAAAGATGAAATATTATGTGATGTCATTCCCATGGATGTTTGTCATCTATTGTTGGGTAGACCGTGGCAATATGATAGAAACATGGTTAATGATGGGAGAAAGAACACGTACACCCTGGAGAAAAATGGTAGGACTCACATGTTGCTGCCAATTAAGAATAAAGAGGTGAAAACAGAGATGAGCAACACTGTACTTCTCATGAGTGGGAAGGAACTTCTTAATGAGGTTAAGAAGAAGGAAGACACACAATTTATTGTGGTTAGGAAGCCCAAAATTGTTTTGACTAGTACGAGAATAGATGATTTGCCAGAAGAAATCTAGGAGTTGCTGGGAAAGTTTGTTGATATAGTAGTGGATGAACTACCTTGTTCGTTGCCACCTATCAGGAGTATAAGCCATCATATCGATCTTATACCTGGAGCCAGTTTTTCGAACAAAGCAGCATATCGGTTGACGCCACAGGAAAATGAAGAAGTTAAGAGACAGGTCCAGGACTTAATGGACAAAGGATTGATTAAGGAAAGCTTGAGTCCATGCGCTGTTCCGACAGTGCTCAGCCCAAAAAAAGACGGAGGCTGGAGAATGTGTACAGACTCAAGGGAAATCAATAAGATTACAATCAGATACAGATTTCCATTGCTAAGGATGGACAACTTGATGGATTGCTTGAGTGGAGCAAAGTTTTTTTCAAAGATTGATTTGAAAAGCGGGTATCATCAAATTAGAATGAGAGAAGGTGATGAATGAAAGACAACATTCAAGATGAATGAGGGGCTGTATGAATGGCTTGTCATGCCATTTCTCTTAACGAATGTGCCCAATACTTTCATGAGGTTGATGAACGAAGTCCTAAAGAATTTCATAGGGAAATTCGTCATTGTATATCTTGATGATATATTAATTTTTAGCAAGACAGAAGCAAAACTCTTAAGGCATTTAGTTGCAGTAATGAGGAGATTACAACAAGAGAAATTGTTGATTAATACGAAGAAATCATCATTCATGAGAACATAACTCATTTATTTGGGTTTTGTTATCTCTACAAATGAATTAAAAATGGATCTGGAAAAGATAAAGGCGATTAAGGATTGGCCATCGCCGAAGAGCATGTTTGAAGTTCGAAGCTTCCATGGTTTGGCTAGCTTCCACAGGAAATTCATTCGAAACTTCAGTGGAATTAACGCACCAATGATGGATACGGTGAAGAAATGACACAATTCTTTTCACTGGACAGAGGAAGCGGAGAAGAGTTTCAATCTGTTGAAGAAGAAGATCACTGAGCAACCAATTCTGGTTTTGCTAGATTTTAGCAAGACATTCCAGGTTAGGTGTGACGCGAGTGGATTTGCAATTGGAGCGGTCTTGAGCCAAGACAATAGGCCGGTCGCATATTTAAGTGAAAAACTGAATGAAGCGAAGATTAAGTACTCCACGTATGACAAGGAATTCTATGCAGTCATACAAGCGTTGAAGAAATGGAGACACTATTTGGTTCCCAAGGAGTTTGTTTTGTACACGATAATCACGCTTTACAATTCGTGATCCGACAGGAGAAGTTGAACCAAAAGCATGCTAAATGAGTTGAATTCATGCAGAATTTTACTTTTGTGACTAAGCATATTTCTGGAACTGCTAACAAAGTTGTTGATGCTTTGAGCAGGAAATGTTTGCTTATGCAAGAATTCAGAGTCAAGACTTTGGGTTTTGATAACCTTAAGGAAATGCACATGGATGATCCACACTTTAAAGAGGCATATGAGGCATCTGAGAATCCAATTCTCAGAAACAGAAGTCAATAGATTGAATACATGATCCAGGATGGATTATTATTCAGGGGAAATCGGCTATGTATTCCAAAATGCTCCATGAGGGAGAATTTATTGAAGGAAAAACAAAGTGGAGGATTGAATGGACATTTCGGTCATGACAAGACATTCTCAAAGTTGAATGGCTCATATTTTTGGCCAGGGATGAGAACAGATGTTAAGAAATTCATGGATAGATGCAGAATTTGTCAGCACACGAAAGGAAAAAGGCAGAACACAGTATTATACCAACCATTGCCCATACCTGAAAGGCCATGGGACACAGTGAGGATGGATTTCATATTGGGACTGCCAAGGACACAGAGAGGATATGATTCAATCTTTGTGGTAGTTGACGGATTTTCAAAGATGGAACATTTCATACCATGCCAAAAAACTAGTGATGCAACTCATATTGCGAACCTGTTTTTCAAGGAAGTCGTCAGACCTCATGGTTTACCAAAGAGTATCATGTCTGATCGAGATACCAAGTTCGTAGGGCATTTCTGGAGGACCTTATGGAATAAGTTGGGGACAAGTTTGTCTTTTAGCTCAGCATATCATCCTCAGACGGATGGACAGACAGAAGTCGTGAACAGAAGCTTGGGAGATTTGTTAGGAAGCTTAGTGACTGAACATCACAGTCAATGGGATCACATTCTGCCACAGGCGGAATTTGCTTACAAAGATTCACTCAATAGAAGCACAGGGCAGAGTCCATTCCAGATTGTATATGGAATGCAGCCAAGGGGAGTTTCTGAATTGAAAAATTTGGAACAAAGTGAATTCAGGAGTGCTAGTGCAAAGGACTTTGCAGAAGGAATGAAGGAGATTCACAGCCGAGTTAAGGAGCGATTGCAGAGTTCAAGTCAAGAATACAAGCATAGAGCAGATCAACACATGTGAGAACTTCAATTTGAAGTTGGTGATCTAATTCTTGTGCATCTGAGGAAGGAAAGGTTCCCAAGGGGAACGTATAACAAGCTGAAGATGAAAAAGATTGGACCGTGCAAGGTCATAAGGAAATTTGGGGAAAACGCATATGAGATTGAATTACCTGATGGGGTCGGAATCTCACCGATATTCAATGTTGCGGATTTGTACCCTTACAGAGTTGAAGAAGCAGGAGCAGAGGAGGAACAAAAAGAGGTTCAATGGACAAAACAAATGCCTGTAGCTATAGAGCCACAGATGGAAAGCATAATTGACAAAAGGGTTAGCAAAAAGACCAGGAGAAAAGAGTATTTTGAATACTTGGTCAAATGGAAGGGACATCCAGTTGAAGATGCCAGTTGAAGATGCCAGTTGGGAAGATGAAGCAGAAATTCATAGGCATGGATAGACCATGCAAGAGCTCATGAACAAGAGTTCATGAAAATTTTCAAGCAGGGGAGTACGATGCAGGAGCATCGTAAGCAGCCAGCCAAGCAAGCAACGTAAAAGCGGGAGACAACTGGAAAAGCACTAGTGCACATTTTGAAGTGTTTTGAGATTAGTGAATGGACATTAATGTAATAGCTAAGGGAAGCGTACTTACATTTATATCTAGATATTGTAAACAGATCTTGAGCGTTGCTCTCATCTGTAGATGTAATAGGCATTTAAGTTTGTTTAATGAAAGTAGGTAGATTTAATTTAATAGATTAGACAGTTTAGAAGTATAGGAGGGAAAACGGATATAGACACCCTCACCCTTGTATCATTGTAACGAGATGATCAATGACTTTGGAATCGAGAGTTTCAAACTCCCGGTTCGCTAAATCCTGAAGAGGGAAAGGAAAAATTCCCGAAAAGGTTGAGGGACAATAGCCGTTGGGTACCAATCAGATTTCGGGGTTTCGGGACTCAAGAAATGGAGTTGCATTGTCAACACAACTCCCGAAATCGCGAAGAGACGAATGCCAAAAGGCGGGTTCGGGTCAAGCTTTGGCGAAAATACTAAAATGCCATCGATCTCGCATTCCATGGGACGTTGAACCCATTTTGGCATTCTGGCATTTCGGAGTTCGGGGAATCATAAGAGAAGACGAACGAGTGTTGGTTGTTCGCTCAAAGTCCCGAAAGCTAAAACTAGTGGGTAACAGGTGGCGTGTGCTCATCGCGTTGGAGTAGCCAACCTTCGTTGACGTTTCACATTTCATATTTTGCCAAGAGCTATGGAAATACATCGGGATTCTCCAACTCCCGAAACCCAAAGTACTTTGTGGCTTAAACAAAGGGTTTGATTAACCCTTGGCGTGGTTTTAGTGAAGATCCTGTGCGGATCTCGACCCGAGGGCAAGGGGTGTCTGCGTCATTACATCTTGCATTTTGTTTGCTCATATTAGTTCAGTTGAATTGCACTTTCATTTTTCTCTACTTGCATTATTGATTTCATCATCATATATGTATACTTAGTTATAATTTTTTTCAAAATTTTATTTTTCTAGATTAGTTGGTTTTGATTACGATCATATGAGAACAAGAATGAGTAGGCCATCTTTCACTTGACAGTTTGATGTTTCCTTGCAGGCACAAGTCTACCAGGAGATGTTGCAGTTATAGTGCACTCTATGACGAGCACATGTCTCCAAGTAGGAGCCAGATGTTATCCCCATTTTGTGGATAACTAAGGAGATTACGTCTCAAGGCCCTTAGGTTGTAAATATGGAGTGTCGAGAGACTACATGAACAACAATACCCTTTTGCACAGACGGAAAACCCACTCACCACCACAGATGGTCACAGATTTGCAGATGGCATCCACCACACAAGCTGGGTTCCAGAAGGCAATGGGCCTTGCTCCATGAGGTACAAGTCAATATTATGATGAACATCATTTCAATATTTAAGGAAATTGAGTATGTCGTATCTTATATTGCTCTAGATTTCATGATATATGATTGGACATTATGCCTTTTGCCCTACTTCACCTTGGTGGTTAACATTATGCCCTAGTAAGTGGTTTTCCTTGGGGATGGATTTGCTACAAGCAACTCCCTTAAAGAGCCATCGTATCGTTCCCGACCATACTTACCACTTTCCATCATTATTCCTCTCCATTTCCTTATCTCTTGGGATTTTAGGGTGTATTAACCCAAGAAGGGGTTGTCCCTCATTCTATGGGAAGAAGGGGCTGAAGGTAGTCAAATGTATGTTCATTGGATATAAAGAAGGAATGAAAGGATATAAGCTCTGGGATCATGCATCAAGGAAAACAATGTACAATCGAGATGTGGTCTTCAGAGAAGTTAGAAGTAAGTCCGAGCCTAAAGAAATTGTTTAGACCGAGAGTAATCCTTAGACGGTGCGGTTTGAATTGAGGAACGAAGAAGATGATTTAGGTGAGTTGACTGGATCATAAAAAGAGGTGGAACAACCGACCCCGATTGTAAGGAGGTAAGAAAGAGTAAGAAAACTAGTCGAAAGGTACAGTCCGCCCAAATTATGTTCCCCATACGTGTTAACTACCATCGACGATGAGCCCAAGTTGGTCGGGGAAGCAGTCGACTCAACAGAGGGAAAACTCTGGAAGGATGCCATGGTCAAAGAGATGGACTCCTTGCAAAAGAATGAGACATGGGGCTTAGTCAAGTTACCTAGTGGACGAAATCCTATCGGTAGCAAATGGGTATTAAAGAAGAAGATGAATGCAATAGGTCAAGTCGAGAAATTCAAAGCTCGAATGGTGGTGAAAGGATATTCCCAAGTCGAAGGAGTCGATATCAATGACATTTTTTCCCCTGTTGCAAAATTAACTTCCATTAGAGTACTAATGTCTCTAAATGTGGTATTTGATCTGGAAATAGAATAGATGGATGTGAAGACAACGTTCCTACATCGGGACCTGGAAGAGGAAATCTACATGAAACAACCTGAAGGATTTGTAGTAAAGGGCAAAAAATAATTAGCGTGCAAACTGAAAAGATCCCTTTTTAAAGAAATCACCAAGGATGTGGTACCAAAAGTTCATCACACACATCATTAGTTTGGTATTTGTGAGAAACAAAGTTGATCACTAAATATATTCCAAATAAGAAGGTGGGCATTTCATATATGTAGCATTGTATGTCGATGGCATGCTCCTAATTGGAAACAACATGGACGCATTAAAGGAGGTGAAGAAGCAACTATCCTCCAAGTTCAACATAAAGGATCTCAGTACAACAAACTTCATTGTGGGAATCAAGATTAAGAGAGATTGAGTAGCTAGAAAGCTCTTGTTGAACCAGTCGAAGTATATTGAAACAATTTTGAAATGTTTCAACATGCAGGATTGCAAACCTGTGAAGGTGCCAATTCTTGTGGGAGCAAGGCTAATTCCTAAATAGTGTCCAAAGACACAAGAAGAAAGAGAGGATATGGCACATGTTCCCTATGCAAGTGTTGTTGGTAGTCTAATGTATGCGATGGTCTACACTCGACCAGACATTGTCCATGTAGTGGGAGTGTTGAGCAGATACATGTCGACACCTCAGAAGGAGCACTGGACAACTGTCAATAGAGCATTCATGTATTTGTGTGGCATAAAAGATTATGATATATGTTATCAAGGAAAACATGGAGGTGACAGTGAACTAAATGTACATGGCTTTGTTGACGTCGACTGGGCTGGAGATCTGGATTGACAGAGGTCGACCAGTGGATATGTCTTCAAGATGTTCAGTGGAGAAATCATCTAGATGAGTAAGAGACATGCGGTTGTAGCCCTGTCAACAATAGAAGTTGAATACATGGAAACCATTCATGGAAGAAAAGAAGCAGTATGGCTACAAAGGTTGTGTTCAAGAATCAGGTTTGAGCAAAGAACTACGAAGATAAGTTGCAATAGTCAAAGTGCAATATTTCTAGCAAAGAACCCTGCTTGTCGTTCTAAGAATAAACACATTTATGTATAATACCATTTCGTTGGAGACATGGTGGAAAGCAACAAGGAGTTGTTGGAGAAAGTAGACACATTGGAAAACATAACAGACTCATTGACCAAGTGTGTGAGTGTTGTGAAGTTCTCTTGGTGCAGAGAGGCAATGGGCATTGTTGTACTAGGTCTGTGAACGAAAGTTCATAGGTCTCTCGGTTTCAGCAAAGAAGATAACAAGTGGGAGAATGTTGGGTTGTTATATTACTTATAGTCAAAGTCGAGGTGGATCAACTGATAGTCGAAGTCAAGGTGGATCGACAATAAGTCGAAGGTCGAGGTGAGTCAACTAGGTAAAGTCGAAGTCGAAGATTGAGGTGAGTCGACCAGGGTAAAGTTGAAGTTGAAGGTCGAGGTGGTTCTGTTATAACCCTATGTTTCATAGGATCAACTGGTGATTGGAAAATTTTCACTCTTGGTGTAATTTGGTTGTAAATAATATTTCATTTTGCAAATTATTTTCAAAAGAAAGAAAAGAAAAGAAAAAAGAAAGAAAAAGAAAGAAAAGAAAAGAAAATAGAAAGAAAAGAAAAGAAAATAGAAAGTAAAAGAAAAGAAAAATGAGGAAAATGAAAGAAAAGAAAAGAAAAATAAAAGAGGGCATAAAAGGAAATTGATAAATCCCCTTGCAATGATAATGACTTGATCCATACAGTTTAACCATGGCCAAGTCTTTTTGAATTTATGCTGATAGGATTAGTGAATAAGCTTGGCTAAACTGTTTAATCTTAGCCAAGTAGTTAGGTTAGTTAGTGAATAAATTTGATCAAACTGTTTAAACTTGACCAAATAGCCCTAGGATAGAGTAATTTTTTAGCCCAACAATCTAATATGGATTAAATGTGTTAGGTAAATAGGTTAGAACATAGGTTAGTTGGATTTCCTTCAATAAAACAAGCATGATGTTGGATGAGATTCATTATTTTTGAGGTTAGAAGGTTGTGTTCTAACCCCTTGGTGGCAGAATGAAAGAAAATAGCGCAAAAAACCCACAAATCCATGCTATCCTAAGTTTTTGCAGTGCAATATGATTCACGCCTCACAATTAAAGAGTGCGCCAAGATCTACGGTTGAGAAAATGGCTCTCAGATCGACGACCGAAAAGTAATATCGGACCCCCCCGACCATTCTCCCTTTAATGGCCGGGGGGGGGGGTCCGAGTTGGTGGTATTTTCTGGCGGGCCCCATCCTAATGTGTCACCATTATGTTAACTCAGCCCCCCCTTGCTCTAAATTTGTTACCACCTACCCCCCTTCCAAGTAAACCACCATACCAGCTTTTAATACCACTGCCACCTCGTGACATCACACTCCACTACCGTCGTCGTCCCCTGATGTCACACTCCACTACCACCTCCTATAAGTCAAGTCTCACCACTCCACCCGCATATTCTCCTCCACTCTCCCGTCACACGTCAGATCTTGTTCACCTATCATCCAATCACAACCTTCCACATCATTCTCGCACACCCGCCAACCATCCTTTTATTTCCACCTCATCCCTGAGATAGCCGTTGGCTCTTAAATGTGGCTAAACATATCCATTAAGCCTGCTGATTTGTCCCCCACGCCCAACAGATACCCGTTCGCCCATTTTAATCCCATCTCCACCATTATCGCACTGTGCATCTATTCAATAAACCAAAGCTCTCGTCCCCCGCCATTTCTTGTCAGTGACTGAGCTAAAGCCGATAACCAACTAACATTTTTGTTTCAAATTTGCAGGTACCAGTTGAATTGATGGCACTAAAATCTAAACATTTAGAGGTTGAGGAAAATCCATTTCTCCCATCGCCCGTCGACCTCGACCGGATTCCTTTGGCTGACAAAGACTACCTAATCTCAGAAACCAGATGCGAATTCGATTTCACTGAGCTACACTCATGGTTCAGAGACACTTTCTCATACCAAAGTGACGAGATTGGACTCTGGGAGTCCAATCTCCCACTATACCTGTTTCCTCAAATTCATCATTTCCTCGAATTGACCCTCAAATGCCAGGTCCATTACCTTCCTGATCAGAGAGTCGTTGTTTCATCCTCTAGAGAGACCCTGTTCACTATCACACCCAAAGCCATTAACCAGATGTTGCAAATAACCAGAGCTGAATATTTCTCTCCTTTTACCATTGAGATCCTAACTAAAATGTACCAAAAATTGTCCTTTCCCCAGAGAGCGCAGATTTTTGAACTTTTTCTCCCTGAGAGTGCCCCATTACCCAAAGCAAATCCCCCCTATCAATCATCGATTTTCTTAGTAAAAGGAAATCAAATTATCTCCTCCTTTTGCAGCCTACTTGGATATTACTCAGACGAATGGGTAGATGAGCAATTCTTGGGTTATATATATATTTTCTCTACTGAGGAAAGCTCCACCGTGCAGTTCTACTACATCATTTTTCTGGCCAAGAATATTCATGAACAACTGTTAAAATTCCCCATAGAAGGCATGTTCCAATATTCTTCAATACTGGCATATTTGTTCATATTTTTCCAAACAAACAAGTTCATGTTCTCCATGCAGAAGCTAGATCAAAATGGAAAACCACAGCCGGTCACATCCTGGACATCACTATTGAGAAGGAATTCAACAGAATTCACTTTCAATTAGTTCATAGATGTGTTCTACCATCTCGTTGTTAGCATGCTCAATGACAGACAAGAACCAAGGATAAACGAAGAAATCCAACGGATTTTAAATCTCTCAGACCTAGCCAAAACCAGAGACTGGTACCTGTACCAGAACCACACATAGATTAGAATTTATGGATGCAAGCTAGCCCCTTACAAACTGCCTAGATATTTGCCCATGCGAATATTTGCCTTGGAATATATTAGGCAAATGATTAACTCAGATGATATTGATTTCGTAGTCTTCAAGAAGAAACAACAATTGAGAATCAAAGGACATATAGGACTGTTCATCTGCAACAACAAATCTGCAGGGGCAATGGTCGATAAAATTTTGAAGGAGATGAAGTTCGGCACCAGTTTTCCTTGGCACTATGATCCCTGTGGGATTATAGCAGAAACAAGATTAAGGAATAAAATCTCTCCATATGCTCATGTTCCCAAACCTGAAATTGAGAAATTTATGAATCAGACAGAGTGGGAAGTGAACACTTTGGAAGACTTAGAACAACAACCTCCTTCAACCAGTGTTTCAAAAACCATTACTCCACAGGTACCAGCAGAGAAAAGAACCAGAAAGGATGTCTCATCTTCAGTCATTGAAATGTCAGCAGAAGAGTTCCAAGTTTGCAAGAAAAGGCCTAAAACCAAGCATACAACTGACATGTCAGGAGAGGAAGAGACCTAGTCCACCACAGTAGTCGAGGGAGAACACTCACCATTGTTCTCAAGCAATCAACAGATGATGTCTACTTCCTCTTCAAAGAAGCAGACATATACCACTTTGACTTCTCAACCATCTAAAGGATCTGCAAATCTGAATATTTTTGATAAATATGATTTGATTAAGAAGAAGAACGAGATGCTAACCAACAACACCTATGCTCAATTCTGGAAGCAAACATCCACAACACAACATAGGTTTCTCTCTGCCTTTGATACAGAAAAAGGGAGAATGCACATGGCATTTTTGCAGGCACAAGTGCCCCATCCAAAAGAAATCACTGATTACAAAAGGTCAACATTTGAATTTGACACCAAGGAAGTACATCTAGCTGATCAGAGGGATTTACATAGGTAGACTGGAGAAATGGTTTTCTCTACATTGGCAAACGCTTCCACAACTACTGCAACGTTGCAGGTTTCCCTAAATAATGTTCAAACTCAATTAAAGATGGAGAAAGTGTCTTCTTTTGCAAAAGACAATAGGATCAAGTGTTTGGAAGAAATGGTACTAAAAATCAGGTATGACCCCTCAAATGTAAAAGTAGCTGAAGAAATGCTAAAGAAAAAGAATGCTGACATAGAATCCTTAAGGAAACAATTAAAGTTGCCAACTAATGGACTCACAGGCCAAAGAGATGTCCCAGACAGAGGGCCACAAAGAAGAAATGCTAAAGTTAATCATGGAACAAAACGCTTAGATCAAGGAGATGGAAGCAGAATTGGAAAGGCTGGTAAACGAAAAGGAACATATAGAGCCAATGGAAGTCATTCCATTGAGTGCAGTTCCCCTCACAGGAGTTAGCATAGTGACAACATCAACAACGGCCACAACAAAACTTCCATCAACTGCCCCAGTGGAAGTTCTAGGGACATCTGAGGCTCTAGCAAAGTCAATGGAGGAGATGACCGTACAAGGAGCAAAAATTAAAAAATTACATCTCGAAATAGAGAATCTCTAGAAACTCAAATCTTCCTTCCATGCAAGTTACAATACTGAGAGGCACACATCAGAAAAACTTAAGCAAGAAATACAACAGCTGCAAAAGCAAACAGTTATGGGTAAAACACTAGCAGAAGCCGAATAGAACATTTGGATGGATATCTTAAAATCCATGGCATAAATCTAGCCACTCGTGCAGATCATGTTCGAGCAACACGAATTGGTGTTAAGAAGCAGGTAGGCCATTTATAGGACAAAGGGAGAGCTGGGGGAGATGCCCATAGAGGCAAATGAAATCATCAGGTTTCTAAATTCGAAGACTAAGGATGAGCTGGAAATTCTGTAAATTGAAGATAGGACTAAGACTATCCTCGAGGTCAAGAAATTCCTGACCAAGAGAGGACTAATGTTACAGTTGGAGGAGAGAACCCATAACATGGATGTCAGAGTTCGTAGATTCTTCAACAAGATTGATGCTTTGCAGAAGAAAGGCCTTCCCAGTTTATTGGTCTTAAATGACAAGCTGATGACTTTGTCCGATTACAAGCAAAAGATTGCCATGGTGGCAAAGGATAGCTCCAAATGTTCAGGAATACAGGGTAGCATAACCAACAAGGCATTTTTAGAGATTCTACAGTTGGATCTCAGTATCCAACATGAAATCAATTATATTTTCATCACCAAGCCAACTTTCACCAAATATACAGAGATGGGAGGATCTGTGCACTTTAATCAAGTGAGTGATGAGGTGTACAATCCAAGTCAACATGCAGAAAAATCAAAGTCAAGTTGATGACTCGCCAACAACCTTCCCCAAAATCAGCACAAAGAATTCAACAGATCATTAGTAGTTCCTACGATTTTGTATTCTATTATCTAGTTAGTTAGATTTAGATTTTGCCACGTCCTGATCATTAATGACAGGATCGATTGTAATATTTTCTATATATACTTCAAACTTCGAAGTATTGAGGGTTGATCTTTATGCCCAAGCAAGCTGTAAACACTGTAATCTTTCTCAAGAGATCTACCAGTAATAAAAAGGATATTTCACAGGATTCCTACGTGTTAATTGTTGGTGATGTTTATTCCTCTTCGTTGAATGGTTTTTTTGTCTTCGTAATCATTTATGTTTTCTATATCTGATCATTTAAAAGAAGTTATAGTTGCAGAATTTATCTTTGTATACTTTGTTTCTAGCTTTTAAAGATCTAAGTGTTTGTCTTATGATGTTATGATAAAGAAATTCTTAAATGCTTCTTTATTTTAACTGATTATCTCATCTTTTCTATTATCCATCATTTACTCTAAAGGATCCAACAGTTGCATTATCCCGCCCTATGAAAAGACTTTATAAAATCTGTTCTTTGGTCTCAAACTTTATAAAACAGACCCCATAGCCCAATGGACGTGTAAGCAATATTTCAACCATTCTTATAAAGCAAACAACACAATCTTATTTATTTAACTAGCCTAATACCTAAAACCTGAAACAAAGTTAAATCTTACAGAGAGATCCCTCTCTGAAACTGGCAGGGCTAGATCCCGGTTTCGAAGTGGTTGGATAAAGTTACCTCTGATAAATTTCTTCTACCTCCCAACAACCTCTGGGAATTTACAGAGCGATAACAGGTTCGACATGGTAAAGACATCGACAACAAGTCGAACAGGTCAACTGACAAGAGGTCAACAAGCGAGTGTGTGGCAATCAAATGAAGGCCAACTAATAGTCGACAAATAATCCGACTTGGTAGTTGAATTGTAACAAAATCTTGAGATTCACAGTATTTGTAGCCAATGATCTACGTGGATCTGTAACCATTTTTGGGCATTTTTTCTTTAGGGTTTTTCCTGTTGTAAAGCCTATAAAGAAGGTGTGGTATACGACTGTAAAATTTGATTAATCTTTAGATGATGAATGGATAATCACCAAGAGTCTGTAATCATAGAGGTTGTCGGTCATGTATATCTAAGATGAATTGGCTACATGGTTTTTCTTGTGTAAGCAATAGGTTATGATGTCGATTGTCTCTTAGGTGTGGACCAAGGTTAGACATGTAACCCTTTATTCTGAATAAATAAGACAATAAGATAGTAGAACACTCAAGGAATGTTGGTTTTCCCAGTTTGAGTTTCCAGGGTAAAATCTCTGTGTATTGTGTGTTTGTTGTGTCATTTACTTTCTTTATTATATCTTTCTTCCTCTCTTATGCTAGGTTTAGTGTGGAAGTGTGTCTCATTTCCTAAAAAGAATATTACATTGCAAGGGGAAAATATTACATCAATATATCCATACCTTTATATGATTTAGTGGCTCCAAATCTCTTCTCGTTAGGGTTTGTCCCTCTTAAGGCTCTTTTTATCCCAAACTCTCCTTAATGGTCTCTGTGATCTTTCCCTTCATGTTCCTGAAATGACAGGAAAACATAAGTAATGATGCATGTAGTGTCATCCTTTGAAAGATAAGAATCAAGTATTACAATGGCATAAGTTCAATACAATGTTCAACTTGAGATCCATAATTAGGTGTAAATGAGACCCTCCTATAGGATTAGGATTCCTCCTAGGGTTTTTACACGAAGTATTAGTCTAGTAACCTAGTAAATATCGATAAATTTATGCTTTGGTTGCTCTGTCTATTATCAAATATGATTGTGTTAAAGATAGAACGCTCCAAATCAAGTTTGACCTTTTCAACAATAACCTCATAAGTATGAACCTTTTTTAGGTGTGTGCTACTTTTGAGGGAAAACATGTGACAACGTACTTTGTGGAAATTTCATGCACTTGCACAATTAATGCAAAATTGAAATTTCACCTTCTTCCTAAAAGGTATCCCGAATATTAGACCTCGAATTTTTAACCATTAGGACTCCTATAATTTAGAGTATAAAACAACTACATAAAGATCACAACGATTCACTTCAAACAACCCCAAACTTCTCAACAATTGAGAAAATATACCAAAGAAAGAGATAAGTTTTAACCCCTTCTAGGGCAACTTATTAGCCAATAATTAGATTTGAAAATGCACTTTTACAGGTACAGTATTAAAATAGTATAACATTAGTAAAATTACCTCCTTTTATTTTTCCTTAGATGTCAAATCATTCAACAATTTGCCCTTTTATCAACAAGACATAAATGGCTATAAATAACAAAGCATAAAGAGCATATATAAATGAAATCCAAATATGAAAATTGCACAATATGTGGATAACTGGAAACTTCATATATAAGATTGAGATCAAGTACAAGTACATACTATAGCCTTTTTTTAAGGCTAGAAAAAAAACTCCAACTATCCAAAAATCCCTAGCTAGGGTAAACCATCAAACCCTAGCTCAACCAAGAATATCCAAGTGCAAGAATCTCTCCAACCAACCTCCAAGGAAATATGTCCTCCTCTTCTCTTCTTCTCCGCAAATACACCTTAGGGTTTTCTCTCAAAACCCTAAACTCTAACACTACAAGGACAACACCTTCTTGCAGAGGTTTTTACAGAACCCTTTCGAAAAATCTATCTCTTCTTTATTTATAGTGGAGGTAGACTGAGGAAGGTTTTTGTGGAAGTTTTTTATTATTAATGTGCCTTTAAGATACATATGCATCGGTGCACACATAAACAATAATGCACTAATGCTTAAATGTTTATAAGCACTGTCATACATTATAATAAAAATAACAAGCACTGATAAAAGCGCATCAGTGTCATTGAACATTATGCACCAGTGTGCATCATAGTCGTCGGGCAAACATAGTGGGGTAAATAAAATAAAAATTCATACGAATTTTAATTGTTATAGTTCATCTCGTGCTTCCAAACTCTCAAGCAAGCACCAATACTCACCCTCCTCCTAAAAACTCCATGTTTTTAGTGCTCTAGAATGAGTTGGATAGCTCCATCGGTAGATTCTAGACATTTCCAAATTTTGGAAATTACCACGAATTTTCATTTATTCTCAATGGTGAAACCATGCCTCCTAGGGACATAAGAGTCTAGGTAAATTGTTTATTACCTTCCTTTTTTCATTTTCATCTAATTAAAATTTGAATTTAACTTGAAATTTGGCATTTTTTTTCAATTTTTTTTCCAATTCCACACAGAGCGCTTGAACGCTTAAGCTCACCACGAAGCGATGCATCCTATGTTAAATTCACAGTGAGCATTGACGCCGATGCATCTAATATAAATGTACGTGTCGATACCATTCAAGGAAGAGCATCGTGATAAATTTTAAAAACAAAGTGGTGTGTCCTTTGGGACTCCTGACAACCGACACGTCCTTGGTTTCTCCATGCATTAGAAAATTCCATTTAATTAAGCACATCGCTAACTTTTCAATCCATAAAATTAACATAGTGGTGCAACCATTTTAACCAAATGAATTGGTGTTGTTTACAGAACTGGACCAAGACAAATCTTGATCAACTTAGCATAGTAGTGCGTTGCATTAGACACCCTGTGACCAATGCTCTATGCTTCTCAATGGATAGTTGAAAAAAATGAAGGTGCTGCAATATCACAGTAGCAACAGTGCACTAATAGTAACACATTGCACCACTTAAGTTGTGATAAAACAATTTAACCTAGGAGTGTCCATAAATCCAACAAATGCATCGGTGCTCTATAACATCGGGCCGATTTTTTCATAATCTATCATCACTGTGCGTCTTATTTGACACACCACTAAAATACGTGGCGGTGTGACAATAAGTGTGGAGCACCGATGCATAAACATTAACAATACGCACCACGATAGGTTTTGAAAATTAAGCATAGTGGTGTGTATTTGGTAAGGCCCTGTCTCTGACACGTTATTAAAGACAACACGTCATTAAACAACATGTAAGTGCTCTAGTAAAACTAGTGCACCAATGATTTCAATTTAACAAAGTGCACCGATAATTCTGCACACCAAAAGTTTTAGTACAACGATGTGACTTTGTTAACAAAACAAATTGGTGCGGTTAAAAGAATTGCATTAGGAAAATATTGCATGATTTTGCCTGCCGGGGCGTTTCATTGGACGCCCCATTACCGATGCTCTATACAACCCAACGTACCACAAAACACAATCTCGGTGCTACAATAACACGATATCACTGGTGTGTTCATATTAACACTCACACCGCTTAAGTTGCAATTAAAAACTTTAACCTAGAGATGCCTTTAGGTACAACAAACACATTGGTATTGTAAAGAGCACGACACTATGCCAATTATTTAACAATTTAACAGTGCATTGCATCTTATGGGATGCACCTCTAAAATATGTGATGGTGCAACGAGAAACGTGGCACACTAGTGAATGTTAGTAACAACATTGCATGGTAGTGTTGTTTCTCTAATATAGAGCACCGTGGACAATGCGCAGGTTTTGTTTTAGGCGCACCGATTACTTTTCTATATTTTTTTACAAAAAAAAAAATTATTTTTTTTTTTTTTTAAATACAAATTATTTATATATGTGTGTGTTTTATAATTTCAATTTACTTTACCTATGTGTGTGTGTGTGTGTGTGTGTGTGCGTGTGTGTGCGCACGCACACACACACCTAACAATAGTTGTATGTGAGTCATAAACGATGATGACAAGAGGAGGAGAAACGACAACAATAGGTCGACACAAACACATTTGTACAAGAGTGGGAGGATAGGGAGAGCAAGAGGGAGTTGTTCCCTCACTCTCTTTCACAACAGACACATGCCCTGTTGATTGATGTTGGCATCCTCAAGTTTTATGAGGAGGGTACATCCATCAAGGAGAACTCTTCATTGTTACAATTGATTCATCATTGGGATCATGGTCGATAGGTGTTCCGGGTTGGTCCCAATCTCTGGTGTCATCCCATGAAGGAGGAAGTTTATTTCATCACTGGGTTGTCTAGAAGGGGGTAGGTTTTGTTGCAATTTCTGGAGCTACCATATGTTGTTACAAGAGAGACTCAACTGACATATGTGAAAAGACATGTCCATTCAAACATTCATTCCTCTTTGAAGTTCCAGGTTCGTGGTGGTCAGCTATGAATACATTCATTTGATAGAGAGGAGGTTAGGTGTGTGTGTCTTATTATCTCAACACTGTCACACATAAGCTTTGATGGGTAGCGCATCAGTTTTGTTTTGTTGCATTATGTATATAGTTTAGTGTAGAGGCCCCGATTGATTAGGTCGTCAGAGATATTTTTGAGACATATTTGTTTTGCATTAGATCATTGTCACGCCATTTTAAATGGGACGAGATTCTTCTCGTTCATATCAGAGTTATTTACACTATTTTTTGAGAGGGTCCATGCCACTCAACCAATAGTACCCATATTTCCTACTAGGACTATGCTTGATGAGTGTATGCACATGTGGGGGCAGTTGTTTTCCAAGAAGGGCTAGCTCAAGTTTCCTTGTACTTTGGTCGGTAGAGATGTATGTGTTTTTTTGGCTAGAGAGGACAATCATGTACTTGATATTATACAATACTTGTATGCGAAGATGGATTGGAGAGGGAATCTAAACATCTGATTTATAGTAGCGGAGGCACTAGATGAGAGAGGTAATATTATCATTATGTTTTGATAAATCTAGTTGCATTTTTTTATGTCTTATCTAATTCACAACTAGTTTATTATAACATTTTGTTTCAATTATCTTATTATTATTATCTATTATTTTCCATATATTGACACATATGTTGGGAATGAGCCTCTTTAATAAGATGAGGAAATGGAGGAGCTATAGGACCAGCCTATAGTACATAGACCATGCATGCCATGCAAGCCGAATCAGAGAGTTCATATAGAGGTGGTAGATCATCTATGTGTCGTCATGATTAGTCGCAAAGTGGTACCCGCACTAGTTAGAGACATATTACGGGTACCAAACATCTCTATAATATGAAGGAGTCTGCCTCATGACATGACATTGTTGATGCGTCATATTGTCGATGTTATCAACCTCATCGAGAGATTGAAGGGTCATGTTCTTGATCCTACTCCATATAGCTCATCAACAAACCCATCCACATCTTCTACTCCACCACATGGTCCTCCTCCTCCTCCTACTTCTCCTCTGCATGAGTCGAATGCACCATCCACCGATCCTTTTGCTTCCCCTTGACATGTTTATGAACCTGCATCTAGGTCCAATCCTCCTTTCCCTCTACATGTGTATGCTCCATCCACGTCCCAACCTCTTCCTCCTCCCCCTCCACATGTGTTTGCACCATCCATCTATCCTCCTGCTTCTCTTCCACATGTGTCACCATCCACTAATCCTCCTCCTCCTCCACTTGTGTCACCATCCACTGATCCTTATCCTTCTCCTCCACGTGTGTCATCATCCACTGATCCTCCTCCTCTTCCACACGTGTCACAAGATTTTGATGCTTTGGACATTATGTTCACATCGAGTATTGCTGCATAGGTTGATGATCTTGATAGAGAGACATTTGATATTGTACTTAGTTGACATTTCTTTCTAACGTTATTATTGATAGACCCTCTACCTCTGGTAGCATAGACATTGTTGCATTTGGCTCTTGTGGTGGACCTAGCTAGTAGTGGTACTGATTGACATGTATATTGATTGCTTTATATTTGACTTGATATGTATATATTACATGTTTATTGCATGTTTTGTCAAGATGTATGTTTGACATGTATATTCATATCTATATCACTTATGTGTATTGTGTTTTTCATATAATGTTGTGGTTG
>ML800628.1:178859-191213 GCA_009831015.1 Picea engelmannii
GGAAGATCCTTCTAGAAGCGGAAGCTTCTATTAGGTCTTCTTACATTCGCCTTATTCTATTTTATTGAAAGGCCTTATTAATATTGACCTTTATTACATCCGAATACATTGATCTACCTATGTGCGGGTTAGGACCTTAACAATTTAACTCTTCTTCAAGGTGAATTGTTTGTTGTCCAACAAAATACAATATGTTTTTTTTTTTTTTAAGTAAAAAAGGGGAGGACCCTGTTTATATTACTAGTACAAATTTACAAAGTCTAATAATGCCGCCAACTGTCCCGCCTACTAAGAGGAAATCGAGACAGCTGGCCTGAAGTTGCCATCTGTCTTCAAACAAGCAAAAATTTGCCAGGCTATCATCCTGCTCGAAGGAAACCAGGACGGATAGCCTGAATGCATTCAGTTCAGTGTCTAACAACCTCATTACAGACATATCTAATATCTACTGCTAGGAGAAAATGCAAATTAGAAACATTCATGTAACCTTTTGACCAGGCGAGTCGCCATCATCATCTTTCTTTCGCCATCCTGCTGGAATCGCGTAGGCTTGCACGCAGGTAGGACACTGTAGTCGTGGGGATGCTCTGGAGTGTGCTGCATACATCATGTCTAGGTGGTGGCCGATTTGAACGGCTCTGAAGATCTGGTCATCCACCATACTACGAGTTTCAAAGAGGAGCTCGAGATAACTCGTATTGTGGTAGGGAGGCTGGTTCTCCCAATCCTCCTAAACAGTTGAGAAGGGATTTGGCCCTTGAACATGGGTTCCCTCCGTGTCTGCTATGGCTTTGCTAAGCCGACCTGCTGGCTGATTATACTATTGAGCTGCTGTCTCTAGGGGTGGTCTGCGTGTTGGGCTTGCCGTTTCTTCTCCTCCGCTCGACACTTCTTCCTGAATGTAGCAAGTGGTGAAGTACTTTGCCTGTTCTTCTGCCTTACGCCTGTGAGAGGTTCCAGGATTTCGAAGCTTAATCTCGTTTCCAAAAGCCGTGGGGGGATTCCAATTGTCCGGGACGGTGAAAATTAGGTGTTCTAGACAGTTATGGATGGATTCATCCAGAGCCATCTGCTCCACATACGCCATGGGTGGCGTTTTGTGTCTCCCGTGCTCCCTGGTTGCCCTGGTTGCTCGCGCAGATGCAAGGGCCAACGCTCACTCAAATGCCTTCTGTCTCTTCCTGCGAGAGTCATAGGCATACACACTGCGCCTCTGCGAGGCTTCCCGCGCGCTCTCGGCATGTGGAGGAGATGAGCTAAGGCCAGGGCATCGACAGAAAGATTGGCCCTGCTCCAGCACCCCGCAAATTAGATTTGCAAATACATCGTTTTGCCATTCAAACGGCTGATAAGGGTGAGGCTGATTGTGACCGTGGCAGCCATTAAACTTGAGTGCTTAATGATCTGGAGTGTCATTCCCTTCTCTTGCTTGAGGGGACTCATCAACTGGACATGGCTATGCGGGTGCCCTCCCAACTTTAATGGTGAGAGGATGTGAGGCGGTGGCCATTATTTATGGCACTGCCCGTCACATTGCCACTTGGCCTGCGTGTTCGACGTGGCACCCCATCCGGGGAACAAAATACAATATGTTGATTAAACATGTTTAGAAAATAAAATACTTAAATATGATCAGTGAAATTATTGTGATTAGAATAATTATGTCTTTTTCATATATTATAATAATAGCATTATAACATAATTATTCACTAATAATAATGATGTTGATGTAATAATAATGTTATTTATTTTTATTTTTTATTATTCAAAGATTACAAGACAAAGTTATAATATAATTGTTTACTAAAATCACAATTATCATATTTTTATTAATATTTAATTTTTCCAAAGATTTTATTAATTTATACTATCCAACTATTATAATATGTAAAATTCATTCAATTAAATTTAAATTATTAAATATAGAGAATAATAATATGTTTTCATCGATACACTTTCGAGGAAATGGTTTCACAAGTTTTTACTCTAATACTAACTTTATGAAACTTCTATTAAAAAATAATATCACCAAACATTTTATAAATGATATTTTAAGAATTAGTAAAATTGACAAAGGTTTCTATACTTTTAGATAAGTATAGATCATTAAAAATTTTCTTAATCTAACTAGGCTCTAGAAAAAAACTCTTTTAGAATTTCCACGTCCTTCCTATATTGACACTTATTTCAAGGAGAATGTAAAAAGAATAATTAATATACGTTTATATGATTTTTTTTATTGACATAATCAACAACTAGTCGGGCATGTACTCGCGTGACACGTGGTCGTATTATCCGACTGCTACCACTATAACTTCCAAGCATGCTAATGCGGCCCCTCACGCGACACACAAGGTAAGTTGAGGGTTTCGAACTAGTGACTTCACGTAACATAGTGCCTTAACAATACACTCAATCACTGATTGTTCTACACCCCGGGGGATAAGTTTATATGATTATAAAACTAAAGGATGGAGTGGAATAGATGAAGGCCATGATATTTTCACTAATTAAGGTTGGGAATGCCATGAAAGTTGGTCATGCCAACACCATAAGTGTGATTCCCAAACTCATAGATGTTGCACAGAGTTATTTTGTTGGAATTTTCCTTAGAAGTTCCATCAAAGTAAGTATATATTTATTTGAATTTTGATTTTTTCAAAGAATAAAACTTTTGAGGTTTGATATTTTAATATCTTCATTTTTTTGTTAAATAAAATATAATTTAAAATAAATATTTACTATTGTACGTCGACTTTGTGATATCTCAATTAATTTTTAGTAATTCAAAGGTTAACATAACACATGTTAATACAATACAACATAAGTTTGCTATAATAAACAATAAATATGACAATAAAATTATATCAAAACCACATCTTATGCTTGTACTATTTAATGTATTTTCAATATGGTCCTTGTAAATGGTTGTTAACTTTTCATATCCAACATAGTTATAAAATGTGAAAAAAAAACATAATTGGCCATTATAGATACCCATAATAAAATGACACATCCATGATATAAATGTCAAAACAAAGCATTTACAAATTAGTCTTTATTGCCATCACCCTAATTATCTTCCTCGCTTGACATTGCAACATTGTTCTCAAAAGGATGTTTATATCTCGAATCATGTCTCAATATGAACCACCAATCCCCATCCAACACATTTGGGTAAAAAAAATCTTGGTTGTAATGTTTTGGGAAAACACAAGGCTCCTTAGTTTCAACCCATAGTTTATTAGAGTTAATACATATCAACCCACTATCATGATCTTCCTTTACATTTCTTTGGTCGAAGGTATTCCACCACTTGCAACAAAAAATAACACGTTGAAACAATGAGAAGTCCACTTGCATGATCTCGCGTATCTTTCCAATGTAACCTAACTTCCCCTCTATTAGGTTTTGATCACAATGTCTAACACGACTAGATTGATCGAACTCGACCTCCACTCCACAATCTTGTGTGATGTGTCCATCGTCATCATACTCAGTGCAAAAATGATGTCCATATGCCCACATAGATGGGAACAAATGAACCTGTAAAAATGCGAACAAAGGGCTGTGTCATTTGTCTAATAACCCAAGTATTAATAAAATCATAATACATGTTACAATTCAAATGGGCACTATTATAAATAGAACATGGTACTCAGAGAGGTTATTATAGAGTTTCTACACTCGATCCCTATGTTTAGTGCATTCAAATCTTCTCCACGTAGGTTACAACCAGACATTGCATATTTCGCTTTTATTTGGTCAACC
This sequence comes from Picea engelmannii, assembly GCA_009831015.1. NCBI lineage: Eukaryota > Viridiplantae > Streptophyta > Pinopsida > Pinales > Pinaceae > Picea > Picea engelmannii. The sequence goes on from ML800628.1 coordinate 182,631, forward strand.
ACCCAAATGTTGGGACATATTTTTGGCATATTTTCTTTTAAATGATCAATATAAGGCATGCTTATACCATTCAACCATTTGAATGTTTCTTATCACTATCCCATTTCCATCTTTTCTCTTCATAAAAGCGTTGCCTCCGCGTTGTAAAGAACAAATTTGTTGATGACATCAATTTTTAAATTCGTTGATGTATACAAAAATTAAAAAAGAATAGCACAAGATCAAATATTTATTATCAAATTAAAGAACAAATTTATTAATGGCATCAATTTCTAAATTTGATGATGTATACAAGAATTCAAAATGAATAGTATGAGATCAAATATATATTATCAACTTCAATGTAAAAAATTTCTCTATACTAAATTGATAAAATATAAGTGACTTACTTTTTATCAAGCGCCTTTTTCCATGTGTTTGGAGTAGCTCCCTTTCCCTTTTGTCCTCATATTGATGGTCGTCCCAAATGAATGCCCCTGTTGTGTCATCAATTTTCTTGATGTACTCACTGACATAATAGAACGACTCATATACTATGTACCCCTCTGCCATAGATCCCTCTGGTTTTTCTCTTTTTTGAACAAACCCCTTTAATCTTTTCATGTACCTCTCTAAGAAGAACATCAAATGACATGAGAGCACCCCAACTAATTCAACCTCATCGAGTAGGTGAATTGAAGATGGACTTGCAAGTCCATAAAACTCGTGGGCATTTCCTTCTCAAACATACAAACAATCTTAGTTATCTCTTGACACCACCGTGAAATGCTAGCCATATGAATCTCCTTTGATGTGATCCAACATACAAATGAAAATAATTTCGATATGGCACAATGCAAATCATAGGCAAAGTCATGGTTCACACAACCACGCACAAGCAAAGGATAACGACAGTACAAAATAGATAGACACATCATTAATTTCCATAAAACTACGAGTGCATAGCATATTTTTACCGAGAATATAGAATAAGAATCACATATTCAACATACATTCCCTTAGAAGGTTCAAATGGTCATGTGATTTCAACCCCGACAAATTTCCTTCTACAATGAAACAATGTCGTAGAGTCGACCTATATAAAGAAGGTGCCTTCACACCCAATATAACATCCTTTGCCATAGAAAGATCAACTTTCTTCAAAATCCATGGGACATCACATTCTTTAAAAGACCAAGAGGGACCAACCTCTACTCTACTTTGTTTTCTTGGCCAATGCCTCCTTTTAGTATTTGAAGCAATAAGATATCTCCCAACAACCAATGTGTCGCTTTTATTTGATGATACGTGCATCCATAAAGAAGATGAAACATTTTTTAATATATGCATGGGATCAAGTAAGTGGCCAATCTTAAGATGCTCCCAATATGGAAGCTCATAAAATACAAATTTCCTTTTCATCCCAATGGGCATTTTCTCAACACAGGTGTCAAAAAAGTCATGATCATCGAACATAGGTTCCCCATTTAAATCAAACAATTATACAATTTACTTCTCCTTCTCTGTTTCATATGGCTTAATCCAATATGTTGGTGTCATTATTTTAGGTCTCTAGGTTCTCTCTGGTTTACTATTGAAAGCATATGCAACTCTTCTATAAGGGTGGTCTTCTGGGAGGAATACCCTCGAACATTCATACACCGACTTTCGTAGGTGGTTGGACCACCTAGCCTTTATAGAAGGTCCACAACATTTACATCCATGATACCCTTTTGTTACAAGACATGCGATTTCATCATATACAGAGCATGTTAGTGTGAAAAACATAGTTGCACCAAATGAAGTATGCCAAATAACATTATAGATATAAACAAATCAATCAACGTACTTACCAGAGCAAACTCTTAGTCGTGGATAATTGTGTGTGGCGTACACACATATGCCATACAAAGTAAAATGCCTCTCCATTGGGATGGGTCTTGATACATCATATACATGTATCCCTTCCCATAATTGCTTAAATTCATCAACCATTGGTTGGAGGTAGACATACATTCTCTTCACTTTTCTTCTACACGAGACTCTAAGAGCCAACATAAGATGTTCATTCTTCACGGACAACCATGGGTGGATATTGTTATTAATCACTACCATTGGCCAAACAGAATAGTTGGTATTTTGGAGGGAATGCGAGTCAACTCCATCCATAGCTATGCTTAATCATAGGCTCTATACTTCATCCTTGAATTTATCGGGCCACGTATCCTCTATATGATTCATGGCTATTGAATCTATTGTGATTCACATAACTCCTAGCTCACTTCTATGTGAGGCATGCCACCCATGCAACATGGCTAATTGTTTGCAATGAAAGAGCCTCAATATCTTATGAGGAGGACCATGTGCCTTAGACTCTTTTTTTTATTATGGTACATGTCATGCCCACATTCTGGACATATTTCTTTGTTTGGATATTCATTTATATATAGAATACAATCATTTGAACATGCATGGTATGATATGTACTCAACACCCAACATTTTAAGCATTTGCTTTGCCTCTGCATAACTATTGGGCAAGATATTATCACTCAGAAGTACCTTATCTTTGAGTAACCTGCAATTAGTGGGCAATAGAATTGTACATTGTCATTAAGCATGAATAAAATCAACCCTTTTCTTCCTTCATTGTGTGACAAGATTCCTTAAAAAATCAGGGGACTTAATGGTTAGTTACGTCAAAAGTGTCAAGAAACACATGTATGACATACCATACATTGCTTTCAAGTTATACAATAACATTGTTGTCCCTATTTGGGTAGATATTGACCCCTATACTTGACCAAAGAGAGGGGTGGTGGAAGCATATTTCATGCTTTCAAATAAGGTATCTATGACATCAACGTCATCCCTTAGTTCATTTTGCTAGAATGCATCTAACAACATTCTCTCCATGGCTTAGGTATCCCGCAAGAAATCATCCATACCAACCTCTATATCAATGCCTTCATCCCCAACACATGAACAAATAGTGTTATTGTAGAGGTTTTAAATTGGTTACTCAGGACGTAGTGGGAATTGAATAGGTGGTTGTTTCAACCATTCTCGGTATGGTTCCTCTTTGAGCTATACTCATTTAGCAGCAAGCTCACGACTTGACATCATAGTGGGGTGCAATGGTAGATGGTGGACATGTCGCTCATCATCATAATCTTGATTGTAAAAATATTGAACATTACATCAACATAATAGTAACACAATGCATTTAATATGTTCAAATATTATACCAAACACTTATTAGAAGCATGGGATTTTTTTTCTCCCAATAATAAACATGCAACTAATAATTTTATAAAACAAATGTCGAATTAAGCAATACATGTACATTAGCTCCATTGAAGCTCCAAAAATAAAATTACTCAATCATCTTTTTCTTATGCCTTGCGGGTTGTTTACATAAAAGACATCCAATTCATAGTGTAATACTATTGACCGAGTCTGGTTGTTGGAAGATGGCATTTACGATTGGTAGGGTAAATTAGCTATCCATGTTCATCAAACATTTGTTTGTGGTATCATTTTCCTAATAAGATCTTCCATAATTTTGCAACTAATGGAATATCTCGAGCATTTGAACTTGATCATGAATCTTGATCCTGTAAAATTCAATGAACAATTATTCAATTGCCCCTACATACATAACATAAATTCAATGAGATAAATGAATTGTAAATAAAATCTTGACCTACCGCAATGGACGTGAGAGAACTTGAAGGACGTCCGATGATATGGAAAGAGTTGGAATGTGAAGAATTGGCCATTCAATACTATAATTCCTTTTTTCCTGCATTTGAGCCAAAACTCTCATCTTGGGAAGCATAGAACAATCTAGCTTCAAACTGAATTTTGAATAACTTTTATAAATTAACGAAGTGCTTAATCAAATAAAAATGCATTGGTGTGTTTGGATAAACCAAACATCCAAACACACTAATGCATTTAATTAAGCGAAGCATCGAAGATTGACTTCTGTTATTGCCTTTTCAAAATTTAAATGTGGATGTTTACATTTGCATTTTACAAACTAAACCGTTTTACAGTGCATTATTACTTACACACTGCATCGATGCATTTCTAATTGTATAGCGCACTGACTGAAGCAAGTTAGAAAAATAATGCATGATTACTATCAATGCGTTGAAATTTATTACGAAAAATAAATTGGTGTGTTATATGTACACATTGCACCAGTGGACTACTCACTGTGTAGCGCACCGAAAAATGTAGGTTTCGAAGGAAAAAACAGTGCACGCGTTTGTCATCGATGCGTCGAAATATACAATGAAAAAATGAATGGGAATTTCAGTTTTTGTATTTGTATTTATAAATGAAAACCTATTCATTCTTTTATTTTTTTGCCAAAATTTAAAAGGGAGATTTGTGCAACATAGATTTATCTGCAAAGACTTCAGAGTGGGTGGATGTTTTTTGAAGAGCCAAATTCGAAAGGGATTATTGTAGATCACTTACAAATCTGTAGAGGATAAATTTCAGGTATATGATTTCATTCTATTAATCTTCTTAATCTTTCACCTATTTGATTCAAATCATTTTCAGTGCATTCCAAACCAAAAAAAAGGTTTCATAGTTATTGTTAGTCCCTAAACTTGTCCTTGAATGCTAAGGGAAAGCTAGCGAACCTCAATTATTGCAATGGTTTATGATTATAAGTTTATTTTGGGTTTTGAAATTGGTTTGTGGGTCAAGTAATGGATGAAAAGGACAATACCAATCTCTAATCACAAAATCAAATTCCTATCACACTTGCTTATTCAATGGTAGTCATTCTGATGAGTCAGATAAAGGAGTTTATCATGAAAGGAAAGATATATGCAAGTTACCAATTTTTTCACTCACATAGGAAAATTCCCGATCCTAAATATCATTCAGAAAACAAGAATAATGTACTTAAAAACAAGTCCTGTAATGAGCAAGCATTCAATAAAATATTCACTGGCTTACAAACATAACAAGATATATTAAATGCTTCAGAAAATATAAACATGCATTCAAGTAAGAAGAGAAAGAATTAAAGACAAAAAGAGATAGTCTAACCATTAGATAGCCTTTTCCATTAAGTGCAAAATGAAATAAGTTTCCAGACCTTACAATCAGAAGCAGAGTATTCTAATATCACCACACTAACCCCCCCCATAACTTCATCTTTCTTTCATGTTTATATAGAAAGATGACCATCAACCACACTACAACCTTGTAGGGAGTAAACTCTATCCATAATATCCAGAAATCAAGGAAGAAAATTCGAATTGGCGATCATCCTTATGAAATCTGAAAACTAAAACTCCAAATCTGGGACAAATCTGTGTCAAATTTACTACTACAGCTAGGGTACTGAAAACAATGGTCAAAACCTATCCTCTATGTTTCAAAAATGCACAAGAAGCCTATCTCTTCATATATGTGATGCAACAAATCCTCAAAGTATCCAAATACTTGATTTCAAGATCCCTAAAAAATAGAAGATGAGATTGATCAAGCATTTTTGCAAGAAATAGCTTAGCGAATTTCTTAAAAATAGGTCTCAAAGATCTCTTCGGATCTCTCAAACTGTGATACTTGCATACAAACTGAGAGAGGTTTTTATGAATGAGCCTATTTCCAAAAAAGACCTCTTTTGGTTTTCAAAAATTCACCTCTAGAAGTTCGAAAAGCATGCCCAAAAAAAAAGACTAAAACAAGAAAAACATAGCATTTTAGAAAATTCTGGCAGTGCCTTTTCAAACTTTTAACAAAACCACATGAAACCTTGTGTTGCCTCTTCGATTAAAATTTGTTAATTTCCACTCTCTGCTTGACATGTGCCCTGCCACCTGTGCCTTGAAATCCTTTAAATGCTCATCGAGCAGCTAGAGATTTGGGATTCTGATTTGGTTGGAAATGCTCAATGAATGTTAAGACAAGAAAAAATAGGAGGGAGCTGACAAAACCACCCAAAATTATGTTCAAGCCAAATTATCTTTTTGCATTCGAGAGCTACCACACTTGCAACAAATTTATGCCATCTAATGTTCGATCCCTTGATCGACACTGCATCTAATCACCCCTGACTTGTTGCATAATAACTTTGTTTCGTGATCTCTGTCCAACTGCAGGAGTTAATGTTTGAACTGAATAGGGTTTTAAGAAATGACAGTTTCTCTGAATGGAGAATGTAGTCAATCTTTGATGTAGATATTACAAATCCTTGCAAAAATTAAATCAACATTTTGCATGATCGAAAAACCCTAGCTTGATGCATAGGTTGACAGGTATAAGCTCAACTTATGAGATCTTCACCCTGATTCGAAATATGATTTGATCATAATTGTTTAATGCTACTTAATATCCTGCATGATTTCTAACTTTTGACACAGATTTTTAGGATTTGATCACATTCAAAACCAATCATGATTTTAGGTGCTACAAGAATAACTATATTCTTGTAGCACATTTTTCTTTTATTTCAAACTTTAGGTAACACTAAAACTTATCTCCAAATCTGATGGGACACACTCAAACTGTCTACAATTCAAAAATTTGCTTTACTAATAAAACATGAAAATATGCTCAAGTAAATAAAAAATACATCATAAAGTATAAAAAAAATGAGTCATAGGGGAAGATTACACGAACAAAGAAAGGTAGAAAAGGGTATTTTGTAGATAAAAAAAATCATGAACAAATTCAAGGACTAACACTAGCTCCTTCTGGGGATGTAGTCCTCCCTGTGAGGATCCAAGAACATGCAGACCAGTGTGCCTTCTTTCTGTCCATCTCTGCTGCAACCTATCCCTGTAACTGCTCAACTGAAAACTAGACTGCAAATTGGAAAGTTGTTGACCAGTGTCTCCATTGGGCTATGGAGTCATTTATTACACCAAAAAACTGAAAACAAAATCTACTTGCTTGAAATGCGAGCTTATTCAACACACTACCTACTCCTAACCAACAGAAGCCAAGTTGATCACTTGTAGGCAAATTTCTAATGTATCCAAGAATGTATTTTACTGACAAATTAATCTTCCTTTTTGCAACTGAATAAAAGAATGTAGAAAAACATAAATGTTTGTTGCAGAAATATAATATGCAATTTATACTTACAACTGCAACTTGATTGCATGGCGAATGCTGCAATGTTTTGAACCCTGGAAAAACCGACTCCATGTAGACAACCATTGGATCTTGAAGATCATGATGAATGTTCAGCTAGTACAAGAAGCCAAGTTGTTTCTTTGTGATTTCTATTTCATCGATCAAGCTGTGCTTCTCTCGAAACAATTCAAAAATATCACATAATTATTTATAAATAGGGGCAACAACAAATATTTGAAACTGTTGATATGTTTCTTGGACAAAAATTCTTTTAACAATATTTAAATCAAGAGCATCAGGAGAAGAAGGTATCGAGTTATCTTCATACATTTCAACAGTAGAAACAACATACTCGATAAGACTTTCATTCTGCTAGACTGTTTCACTGTCTTCATTAGAATCAGATGCATGATTATCATACAAAGGTTTGTAAAACTCCACATGTGTTGATGCAAAATACTATTCCTCTAAATCATCCTCATAATCATAAAAAACAGGAAAGTCTCCATAAGAATTTGGAACAACGAATTGATCATAGCCACGAATTTTAGTAATTTCTGATATAAAATCAAAAGTATCTGTGGTCTGACTATCATTAGATGCATCATGAGTATAATGGTGAAAATTCTTCTGCTGGAAATCAAAACTAGATAAGAATTCATGAGATAATGATTTCTCTTTAACATTTACTTCCTTCTCATCATCTACAAAATTTTGGATGTATGATTCAAACTCTTCGCAACAGTACTTAGAAAGACATTCAACTGGAAAAAATATTTTACAGTGATCATGAAATACTGTATGAAATTCTTGCAAGGAAGATATACTTGATGGAGGAAGAGATTGATACCGTTCTTGAGCATCTCCTTCGACTAAGTACATGAACATCTTCATGAGTACATTCACATGAAAGATATCCAAATGATGCATTAGTTCATGAAACCCAAGAAAATGTTCAACATGATTATCATCCATTCCTTCTTTAAACTTGGGAAGCCTATCTTGCCATTCATCTACTGGAGGTATTGGATTTGGGTAGCCAGGAACAACTGAAAAGTTGAATGGAGCAAATCTTCGAGCTAAGATTTCCTCCATGGCCTTCATCATCCTGAATCAGTGGAGTCTCCAATGGATTATTTCTTCATGGAGTCTCCAGGTGAATGATCCATAGTCAAATTGATGTCCACTTCCTATTCACCATCAAGAAGAAGATCTAGATATGTCGTTATCCCAGGGAAAATGTCTTCTTTACTCCGTTCCTCGGTAACGACACCAAAAGATGGTAGTCCGTAAAGTTGTCCTTCACTATTAAGGGAAAGCTAGGGCACCTTGGTTATTGCAATGGTTTATGATTATAAGTTTATTTTGGGTTTTGAAATTGGTTTGTGGGTCAAGTAATGGATGAAAATGACAATATCAATCTCTAATCACAAAATCAAATTCCTATCACACTTGCTTAGCCAATGGTAGTCAATTTGATGAGTCAAATAAA